>PVKC010006413.1:0-31240 GCA_004027635.1 Crocidura indochinensis
TTTTTTTTTTTAATTTACCTGTTCTTCCAAAGCTAGTAATGGCAAACTCTGAATTTCTATTTCTTCTGAAGTAGTTTTGTTTTGTTTTGTTTTTGGGTCACACCCGGCAGCACTCAGGGGCCACTGCTGGCTCTAAGCTCAGAAATCGCCCCTGGCAGGTTCAGGGGACTGAACCACCGTCCTTCTGCATGCAGGGCAAATGCCCTACCTCCATGCTATCTCTCCGGCCCCAGATTTCAATTTCTTCTTAAACTGTGCTCAAGTTAAAGATTAGCACCATAGTGTCATAAGGTAGTTTTGTGAGACTCAGATGAGCACCAGTCTGAGAGGCTGAAATGTATGTCTATTAAAAGCTGGTGACCTTGAGCTGATTAGCCTCCCAAAGAATTTCCAGTTTCTGGGACAAACATCTGGGACGGAGAGAAGTTCATAAAGGCAAAAATCACATCCTAGTCAGGCAATGTATTGATACTATGAGTTGTAGGAGCTCTGATGAACAAAGCACGTTACAGAAGCAAAACCCTCTAGCTAAGGGTTAAACTGACTTACAGTCACTGAGAACATTTTGCCTGCAATTATGGGAGACAATTAAGATTGGGGATGGGGAATTTGGAAACTGAGTAGTTTGTTTATGGGCTGTCCTGTTAATGTATTACATCTGACTTTTGGAACAGTAGAAGAGAATTTCCTTTGCTCTTTCTACTAAAAGGAGAGGAATAAAAATGGGAGTCCCTTATACAAGAGCTTCCTATTGAGTAGATAGCAAATTTAGGAGTTGGGCATGGTCAATGAACATTTGAATATCTTATAAAAAGTACTGGAGCACAGGTAATGAATGCTTACAGATTTTATTAACGATTTCATCTAATAGTTAACAATGTTTCATAATTTCTCAAAAAAAGGATTTTTTTTAGGACCGGCGAGGTGGTGCTAAAGGTAAGTGTCTACCTTGCAAGCGCTAGCTAAGGAAGGACCACGGTTCTATCCCTGGGCATCCCATATGGTCCCCCCAAGCCAGGGGCAATTTCTGAGCACTTAGCCAGGAGTAACCCCTGAGCATCAAACGGGTATGGCCCGAAAAAAAAAAAGAATGTAAAAAAGGATTTTTTTCTTAAGGAATAAAAAAAGTAGTATTTCTCAATACAGGAAATTTCATTAATTTTGAAGGGCGAAATTAGTTTGGGTCATTCCAACATTGCTATGGGCTATTTGCTCTGCTCTTTGCTCAGGGTTCACTTTTATGTATGTATGAGTACAATTTTATTTCTTTATATTTGTGGGTCACACCCAGCTGTGCTCTGGGGTCATTTCTGACTTTCAGTTCAGGAATTACTCTTGGTGGGTTTAGGATACCAGGGATTGAAGTTGGGTTGGCTGCATGCAGTCCAAGTACCTTACCCACTTGTACTATGGCTTAGGCCCCAGTGATTCCCTTTAAAACTGGGTTGGTGGCAAGGAGACAAATACTTTAAATTTTATTTTATTTTATTTTATTTTTGTTTTGGGGTCACACCTGGTGACGCTCAGGGGTTACTCCTGGCTATGTGCTCAGAAATCGCTCCTGGTTTGGGGGACCATATAGGACACTAGGGGATTGAACTGTGGTCCTAGGTGAGTGCAAGCAAGGTAGATACCTTACTGCTTGTGCCACCGCTCCAGGCCCAAATACTTTAAATTCTGTAATCTCAATGTTTCCCACTGAGAAAATTGAAATTATACCTTACCCTGCGTTCTCTATTGCTTTTCTCAGTGTGTTGAAGGGCTATCATGAATTATTTTGGAAGCTGAACAGTTTGTTTATGGGCTGTCCTTGTCAATGCGTTAAACCCAACTTTTAGAACAGTAAAGAATTTCTTTTCCTCTTTCTACTGAAAGGAGAGGAATAAAGATGGGAGTCTTTACAAGTTAGTTACAATGTTAGTCAATTCAGATTCCTATTTCTAGTTCTAACAGATGTATCTATTGGCCTTGGAATAATATAGGTCCTCTGGCTTAAGTCATGTGAAAAGTAAGCAAAGTTCATGCACACAGATCACAGATTCTTCAAGTTGTTTTTTATCTGCAACAATTTTTCCTTTGGGAACATTATCTTATATTGTAATGAGAATGTTATTTAAATAATTCATTCCTCTCATTTAATGTTTGTTGATAAACTTGTTTATATTTAGAAGATAATTTAAAAAAAGCTAAGAATTTAAACATTTTTAAAGATATGTCAGGGTCTTGATATACTAAAAATAATGATTATGAAGAACATTAAAATATGTATGCAGGACAACTTAATATTTGAAAAATTGTGATTATGCACTGTCAAATATAATTGCTCATGTTAATAATTTATAGTCAGATGTTTGAATCCAAGTCTAACTTAAAGCATTAGTGGTAGAAATGTAAAATGTGCCTAATCTATAATTAAAATAAATGAGTGAATAAGTGTCAGAATAAATGCGGTTCACAGATACACATGCATAAACTTATTGATTTTATTTATTTTCGTGCTTTAGAGTCACATTTGGCAGTGCTCAGGGTTACTCCTGGCTCTGCATTCAGAAATTACTCCTTGTAGTACACAAGAACCATATGGGATATTGGGGTTTGAATCCAGGAAAACACTGTACCCATAGAAGTATCCCTCCATTCCCCTTTAATGACTTTGACTTATACTATTCTAAGATACAAGTATCTTTTTATTGTTTTTTGTTTGTTTGTTTGTTTGGTTTTAGTTTTTGGCCCACACCCAGTGATGCTCAGGCGTTGTTCCTGGCTATGCACTCAGAAATAGCTCTTGGTTTGGGGGACCATATGGACAACTGGGGATCGAACCGCAGTCCCGCTAGGTCAGCTGCTTGCAAAGCAAATGCCCTACTGCTGCGCTACTGCTCTGGCCCCACAAATATCTTTTAAATCAAATAATGTCCAACACTTTTAATTACTTAATATTTATTAGTGATTAAAACATTTAAGTGGTAGTCCCAAACTAAAGGTCACAGATAAATGTATATGCCTTCAAATTTAAAATTCTAAGGCTAATTTGAGGATTTTATGAAAACACAGCCATTCTGTGTCTGTGTATATAGAAAGGGCTACTTTTTCAGTCTGTAACTTAGGAAATGTGAACAACTACAGATATTTGATTCTTTTTTTAGTTGTTTGATTTTATAAAGAAGTGTTCCAAATGTGTTTGCAAGCAGAGGGAAACATTTCTGCAAAGAATTTGAAAAAAGGGCAATTAGTTGATGAACCTAAGTTCCAAGGGATAGGACCAAGATGATTGATAAAACTCCTTGATCAGCAATGAGGTGTCAAATTTTCCAGTAATCTATAGCTTCCTCTTAGATGTGCTTTTGCTCTAGTTCTGGAAGTTCATCCCCCCACCCCCACCCCCGCCAAAATAGATTTACATTGAACTTGATTCCCTACATAGGAAGGAAGCTGCAAATCTTCGTGCCCTTAATTGCTGTTTGCTATGAAAGAATCAGACTAATGTGATATGTATAAAAGTTAGGCACACATTAGATATTGCAGTATTTTAATTTTTTTGACTCGAACAATTATCTCAACTTCTTGTTTTGTTTTGGAACCATACCCAGTGATGCTCAGGAGTTACTCCTGGCTATGCACTCAGAAATTGCTCCTGGTTTGGGGAACCATACGGGACACCAGGGGATTGAAATGCGGTTCATCCTAGGTCAGTAAGTGAACAGCAAATGCCCTACTGTTTGTGCAACTGCTCCGACCCCTATTTTTTCGATTTTTAAAAGATCTGAAAGCACATGGAAATAATATTGGCTAGGAATTTTGTTTTTGTGTAACAGAAGTCCATTTTAGGATGTTTCTAAATGTTCTGATAGCACAAGGACCAGTGGAAAGGGTTAGAATGATATACAGAAGTTACAAATCCATGTGTCTATCTGAGTTGAGGCTTATAATTGTAAAAGCCCCTTTGTTATTTTCATAATTCAGCATTACCTAAATAAAAAGGCATCTTTTCTCAAAACATGCATGAAAGACCTGTATCTTTCAGCTGAATCAGAAATAAATCAAATAAGCTGTACTGTGGTGATTTTAAATGATAAACTTTTATTCTGAATATACTGTTTTTGCACAAGATTTAACACAACATTTTCTGGGATTATAAATATTTTTATAACAGTATTATACAAATTTTTACAAAATATTTTTTTTAGTCAGGCTAGTTTATTTCCACAAAAGTGTCAAGAGAACATAATAAAGGGAGAAAGCTGTTGTTCACAAAGCCACTTACCCTTTTGCTTGGATGCACACTGAGCACTTCAATAAAAATACTCCTAATAGCATGATCCAACAATCATACAACATAACAAAAAGGACAGGTTGGTAAGGTCACACTGTAAACGAAACTGGCGTCTCTACAAGACAGTATTCCATTAGTCTCAGTGGAAATTTTAGAGTTAATTATAGAATCAGAAATAATTTAGATGAAACTGTTGGTAAAGGTTATCTATGTTTTTGAAATCCTGAAATTTTTATATATACTTTGATTTATTCTTTACAGAAATTTACACTAAATATTAGCAAAATTAATATTCTGTTATGGTAAACATTACAAGTTCATATAATAATAAAATATTTGAATTTGTAGGTGAATGACATAACCTATTCTATGAAGTCACAGCATCCATTTTGTTTCACTAGGTTAATCTTCATACTTCTACATTTTAATGTCAACTAACATGGTCAATGGAATAGTTTGAGTTTTAAATTAAGACATAGAAATTTAAGCTTTGGTGGAGACAAGGATTTAATTAACATGTAAAATATACGAGAGCCTCAAATAAGCAAGTAACACTTGGGTTGCAAAGGTCACTTAAAAGGGATACTGCCTATTTGAACCCAGTAAGGCCAGTTTGAAGTTAATTGTATAGGAAAACTTACAAATGGCAGCAACACTGTTTTGTTTTTTACCAAGTTAAGCTATAATGCTTCAAGCATTAGAAACATGAAAAAAGATCATACTAAAATCTTACAGGCCCAAGACTTAAAAATCACTTCAATCAAACGTGCTATGTCATGTTAAAAACCTGTTATAAATATGGACCACGATTGGTGTTTGGCAGTAATGCTGGTTGTTCAAATGAAAAAAACACAAGAAATCATTAATGCACAAACCATTCCTGTTACTCAACACCAATGTAAGACATGTTGATTTTGTTTTGGTGACAAATTACATTAAGCAGTGTGAGTATAGTAAAACTTAAATAAGTTAAAAAGAACTTCAGTTTTTTTCTTGATCTCTTATATTGTGTAAGATTTGGAAATATATATATATATATATTTGTAACATGTAAAGCAGGGTATAATTCATGTTCTTATGACAATTATAAATTCACAGAATTAAAAATTAAACATAATTCAGTGTGATGAGTGTTACTGTTTTCTTTCAGAAAGTATGATAAATGCATGAAGAATAGTATTAGTCATGAGAACAAATTTTGGTCAGTGTGTGCATTTTTGTCCAATTTATTACCATGTATGTGTTTGTCATAATATATATTTATTTTATTACAGAAAATGAGATCATAGCTAGACTCATGCATATAAATGTATTTTGATGGCAAATGAAATAAACTAAGACTGTCAAGAGATGCCAAGGTTAACTCTAATTAATTCAATAACAATGCAGTTGATGAAAATGTACTATTTCAGTGACATTAGCTACGAAAAAATATCTAATAGATTTTAAACATAATTTAAGGTAGTTTGTTGTATTCTGGAAGCAAATAAATCATTTAATGTGCATCATATATACATAAATTAATAATTTTACATTTTGATATCCCCCTCCCAACACTTTCATGATTTGAAAGTTCAGCAAAAGTTAACAATAAGGTTTAGTTGATTAACAAACAACATGGTTTAAACATATCATTACTAGAGTGAGAAGTTCTATATTTTTAAAAATCACTTTGGTGTTTTCTAAAATGTCAATACCAGTTACAAATGAGACTACAAAATCACAACAATGCATTAGAAATGATAACTGATGTCAACTCTTAGAACAATAGTTGGCAAAGTGATTTTGCTTCCCCCTCCCATTTTTAAAATAAAAAAATATCGTAAATAAGGAAATGTACACAAATGGTACCTAGAGTATATTGGTGGTGGAAGGGAATTACAAATGTATGCAAAACTAAAAACAAAACAAATATATCTTTAAGTTATGCTACATAATTGGTTTTATCTTTAATATGCAAAGCATATGAAAGCATGCTGGATAATATAAGATATGAACTTAAAATGAGATATTAAGAAAGTTTCCAGCATATAAACATACCAGTATTTGGCATGTTCAAAAATGCATTTTACCATAAAAATATCTGCATACTTCCTTTCGGTAGAATTATTCACTATGATTAGTTACACATTCATTATTTTTACCTTTTTTTAAAATACTGTTTGCTTTCAAAATAATTTTTAAAACATAAATAATGTTTTGCTATTAATCTTTAATGAAATAGCTGATCTACTACACTAACAATTTCCACCAATGAAGTTGTATAAAAACAATTTGATTATTCACAATCAAGTATTTATGTGCATACATATAGATTCAAGGTTTCCTATTTGTTCAAATTTTAGTAAAACCCTCAACAAACTGCATGTAAATTTTGGTTAAAAGATCCTAAGTTTTAAATAGAGGAGCAAAAGCAGCAGCAATAGTAGCAGAGATTTGTGTATTGTACATGCTACTATTCAAATGAACAAAGAGGAAACCTAGGATGAATATTCATTGAAAACATATATGTACTTTTTAAAAAATAAATGTGTCAAATCTGATTTATGTACTTAAAATATCTGTACATAGGTTTCAGGCAAAAGCACGAATCTGTATAAAATCCATTAATTCCCATTTCACCATATACCTAACCCAGTCATTCAGCATTTACATTGCACAGTATATTCAGAGTAGTTTAACAACATTTGAAAAAGATGACTTAAGTGCATTACACTGCAAGTTCAGATTCTTACATAACAATGATGTCACTCAGTTAACTTTTCAATGGACTATACTCTACAGTAAGAGAAAAACAAACCGGAAGTTAAAATAGCAGCAGCATCATGCAAAATACCCTTGGTAACTAAAGTTCATTTATCACAAGAAAAAACATTGCCCCGCCCCCCGACAAGCTTTTCTTAGAGCATCTTGAAATATCTGGCCAACACTACAGTAACTTTACCATGAACAAAAGGAACATTACATCAAAACATTTAAGGGCTTACAATGATGAGCAAATATATTCAATATATTCTTGTATTCAAATTTTACCCTCGAGCACCATTAGGTTAAAAACTTAATTATTTCCAAGTAACCAATAAAACATTCCATCAAAATTTAATTGGTCATAATTTGTGTATGCTTTTTTTTTTTTGGCAAAGAAGCATTCTTCATAAGGCATTTTTATGGCAATTTTCAGGTTAATAATAGCCATATTTATATTTTAATAATGGTATCATTTCTTCTCTTTTTTGCTCTTTCTCTTTCTCCATAGATAGACATAACCATCTGAAACAGGAAATAACTTTTAACAGAAGAGTAAGTAAAGGTAAAATGAGCTATTTCCCCCTTAGGGATTTTCTTGGTTGAAAACAAAAACAACAAACAAGGACTATGTTGTTAAAATTCTAAGAATCAAGACAATTTGTATGATTCATAAACAATTGTGTGGGAAGCCCTTATACATGAAATCACCAACACTGCAACAACACTCAATTTTCCCAATAGAGCACATATAGAAATTTGCTTGATGATTCACATAGATAATGCAGCATTCACACAACGGTAAGGATCTCACACCCTGACATGCAGCCAGTGGGTGTTTTATGAGTCTGTATCAATGATTTATGCCAAAGTATGGGCCCAGTATTCAGCTAACTCCAGGACTGACCCTATTTAAATTCAGTTGAGGGCTCATATTTTGGCAGGATCTGACATTTAATTATGCAGATTTGGTTCTAGAAGGTCATAACTGGTACTGTCGACTGCCAGATAAAAGCCAAAGTAGTAAAAATTGTATTCCAATGATAGACCACAAGGAGGGATTTAATCCACAAACGCCACCGCAGTCAGTATAGTCCTCCTGATGGAAAGAGAGAAAGAGAAAAATATTAAAGTACACTTTATAAGTCATTTTTTTGAGTATCTCTATTTGTCCAATTCTCAATTCACTTTATATAATAGCTTTAATTTGAATCCAAACAAACTGCATTCTCCCAGATTATGTTATTCACCATTTTGGATAAAGTATTTCTCCTAACACTAATCGATCAAAGTTAAATATTTTATAGACTTTCATATTTGTGAAAATATGATTATGCTATTTTGAGTAGCATACCATTTCTTAATAAAATTTTGCTTTCCTAGTATATAGTTGATAATAGATTGTAAATAATATATTAATAAATGAAATACACAAAACATAATTTAATGATGATATATGTTATAATTTCCAAGAACTGAAAAGTTAAAACTTTATGTTCTGAAAGGCAAATTGCTTGGTTGCTAAAATAAATTGGAAATATTAACTTAGTTCTTTTTAATTATTTTTTTGAGAGGTAGTTCAGCAGTGTAAGTGTCTAGGAGTGAAGATGGATAGCTACATGCAAGGCAAGTATCTTACCCACTGTACCATTTTTCTAGCTCTTAACTTTTATTTCTTTTTTTTTTTTTTTTTTTTTTTTTTTTTTTTTTTTTTTTTTTTTTTTTTTTTTTTTTTTTTTTTTTTTGGTTTTTGGGCCACACCCGGTGACGCTCAGGGGTTACTCCTGGCTATTCGCTCAGAAGTCGCTCCTGGCAGGCACGGGGGACCATATGGGGAACCGGGGGATCGAACCACGGTCCGTCCTAGGTTAGCGCAGGCACCTTATCTCCAGCGCCACCGCCCGGCCCCTAATATATTGAATTTAATTAAAAATAGCATACCTAATTATTCTAGTAAACATAAAATATCAATAATACAACATTCATCTAATAGTTATCAAAGTAACATGAAAATGACACAAACACATGGGTATTTTGTACTATATGCAGAATATTTTTCCTATATGCAAAATAATTTGCAAACCTCCAAGCTCCCAAAAAATAAAAATTAGAATAATTAAAATAAGAATTAGAGTTCATTTTGGTACACTGGGATTTGAAACACTGTCTTCCCATTAGTAAATTAGTAAAAACCGTTACTTAAAATGTATTTTAAGGAAGCATAACTTTTTTTCTTTGTTGGTTAAACTAAAATGTGAAAATAAATATTATAGATAAGATCTGTTTTAAAAAATATAACTATTAAATCTTAGTCTAATAGTGAAGGCTTTCATCTACTTTGAGTTACTTCTGTATGTGGAAATTAAAGAAACTTTTTTTCTAAATGTAGCTGCCTTGTTCCCTCAAGTCATTTGTTGAGGAGGCTTTCCTTTCTTCATTGTATGATATTGTCTCCATTATTGTAAACGAGGTGTTTATACAAGAGTCCCTGTATTTCTGAACTCACTATTCTATTTCATTGGTCTGTACGTTTTTCAGTTGTCTGTTTGCTTAATATAAGCTTTTTTTTAAAGGTATTGTTGAAATTGGGAGCATGATTTCCTCATAATTAATTAATCTCATAATTGCTTTGTTGGCTTTTGTGGTATCAAGCAAATTTTAGAATTTTTAAAAATTAAATCACCATGAGATAGAGTTAAAGTTCTTGATCAATCTAGGATTAGCCATGTACAAGGCAAGACAGCACCATGAACATATACTATCTCTAGAACATCTGCTGAAAATTCTGATAGAAGTCTGGTAGTTATATCTTTAAATGTTAGTTACTACTTCTTTTTCCTACCAAGATTTTACTTACAAATTTTAATCTTAGGTAATTGATATTTTGATTTTTATGCCTATAATTTTAAAATTTTAATATATTAAGTACCTTTAGTTAATAACTCCATATACCTTTTGTTTTAATCTCTTGAACTTGCCTTCTACATTGAGATTCTCTAACTTTGAAATTTTTATTATGAGTAATTATATTAATGCTTTATTATAATCTCTTCCAATTCTGTCATGAGTTTTGTTTTCTGGAAACATAAATTTTTAGAAAACTTACTCATTTTCTTTGTGGAAATACACCTAATTTTAGTGATGGTTGCCCACAGAATACCTGGCTACTCAGTTGGCTTAGCCTCTTCCTCCCTTCCTTCCTTCCCTCTCTCCCTCCCTCCCTCCTTCCTTCCTTCCTTCCTTCCTTCCTTCCCTCCCTCCCTCCCTCCCTCCCTCCCTCCTTCCTTCCTTCCTTCCTTCCTTCCTTCCTTCCTTCCTTCCTTCCTTCCTTCCCTCCTTCCTTCCTTCCCTCCTTCCTTCCTTCCTCCCTCTCTCCCTCCTTCCCTTCCATTTTTCCTTCCTTCTAATTTTTGGCTTTTACCCAATAATTAGTAGAAATTTTGTTTTATTTTTCTTCTTGGAGTCGATCTCCATCTCTATGTTGTCAAAATATATTTCATATATTTTAAATCTTCTTAAATGTATTAAGACTTACTCTGGTATATGCATAATATATGATTGCTCTTGTAAAATCACCCATAAATATTTAAGAATAATGTATATTCTGCATATATCTGATATATCCACCAGATCTAAAACATAGTGGAATCCTTTATTGATTTCTGGAACATTTATTCATCATTCATATGCAGGAGGGATCCTTTATTTATATATTTCATTGTTCAATTTTAGAGGATGTAAATATTTACAAATTCAATATTTTTCTCTGATATGCTGGTCCCATCATATCCTTTACTTCTCAGGAAGAAGTCGAGTCCTGAATGCATGTGACTAAGTCAAGGCGAAGTTTATGATCAGTGTCTTGGTCTTCTTTATTTCAATAGATGTTCTCAGATATCAGCATATAAAAAGAGCTCAACTTGTTTTTATTTTGAAAAAAAAAAATGGTTGCTGAGTGCAAAACTCTAGAATCAGTGTGTCTATGGAAAGGTAAATTTGGTAGGCTCCACTGTTGGGCAATCATTCACACTTTTACATTTTTAGAGCTACATCTTCTCTTACCTTCACATTAATTGATCTCAACCCCTTTCTATTAAATTATTAAGATTAGTAGATAAGGAAGAGACAAATAGCTGTGATTCCTCCTTTTCCCCCCCTTTAATATAATATGTCAGCTTATGTAATTATCTATATTTGAAATGTATCTTGACATCTACTAACTTTCATTATCTCGGGTACAAGTCAACTTCGTGTATTTTCTCATCTCTCAGAATAATTTATGTGTAGTATTTATATGTAGTAAGGCCTTCCAAACAGTATAAGGAGCATGGCTACCTCTTAATTCTCACGTCCTGCATCCCTCTCATAACTGACTGCAATAACAAATTATACTCCAATAACACTTGCTCTCTCCTCAACACATCAAAAATTTTACTTACAGTAAAAATAATCATTGCAGTTACTTTTTCTTATTTAATTCATTTAACACTTGGTATGGTAAACAGATAAAATGCAGAATGTTCAATTATATTAAAATTTTTTTTAAAGAAAGTTTTTATTGGAACTTATTTTAGAAAGATATGAGTAGAGAGAGGGAGAAATTAATTTTTGAGAGAAAACAAGTCTTCTCCAGAATGGAAGTAAGAAACTAAGAAAAACAGACAAGCAAATGAGATAAAAGTTCAAGAAAGCAAGCCAAATAGAAATATTTTTAGTATGAAAATCTCTTAAAATTGTGGCCAAACAGATAGTACAGTGGGGTAAGATAATTGTCTAGCATTAGATTCCTGGTACCACATATGATCCTCCTGAGTACAAGCACTACAAAGAATGATCATTGAGTATTGTCATGTGTTGCCCAAGCCCATCCTCTACCAACTATCCCAATAGGGTTTGGTTAAAAATACTAAAAATATAAGCTGATTAATTAAAAGCTAAAATGTCATTTCACAGGAAGGTATCCAAGTTCTCATTAAATATATTAGTTTAGAGGAAGAGACTATTACTAAACACATAGATCTGTAGGTATTTAGAATATATTTTGTCAAATAAATTCATATTAGTATAAAATACATGGCTATATCACAGATATATGTAATGGAAAGATAAATATTTCTTTCTCTGGATCTTATTCCATTGTTTTAATTTTAAATGCTTGTTTTGCTTTTCTTTGTTTCCTTTTTGATAAAATATTTCTGTTTCAGTAGCAGTTTAGATCAGTTTCTGACACCTGCATGTTGATTCACATTGAAAATAGGAGTTTCAGTTTCCTGATATTATTTTATCCATGCTGCAAAATCGATTGGCTGCCAATAGTGAGATTTGAGGTCAGTCTATGACATTGCTTTGGGAGATACCTCAGCATTTTTTTCTCTTAATGAAATCAAAGCCTACAGACAACATGATGATATGATAAATCAGTTGGATTTGTATAGATTAATAGAAAATATCAAATCAGTAACTTGTTTCAGCTTAACACAGAAAAAGAATAGTGTCAATGTATTATATTTTATATGTGTGTGAGTATATTTAAACATACATAAATATGTTTAGAGTGAAGTTATATATTTAGAGGGAAATTAAATTCTAATAAAATTATACTCTCAAAAGACTCAATAAAAATCGTGCTTTTACTGTTTTCTATTGTGCAAAGAAAGTGACATATATAGCCATATAAATTTTCCTCATGATTTAAGATCATGTACACTATTGGATACAACTCTTTCCCACGTAAATTTATCATATAAATCTAGTACTGTCAAAACTATGTTTATTTCACCATCTAGAACCCAATAGAGATAACTGAATATAGGAAGAACTAAATAAATTTAGACATACTTTTTTTAAATCAAAATAAAGTTTTCTGGTTATTTGACTAAGAAATTTTTCTTTTTTGATGTATAGTCACCATTAAAGTTTCTTTAAAAAGAAATTTACTAGTGAAACTAACCCACAAATAATGAATTACTTTTGTATTTAAGTATATCTACTTTCAAAATTATTTTGGTAGATCCTTTTTGTATCCAATGATAGTGTATATCATTGGTTTGATTTACTTTCCTTTTATTTTTTCCCTCAGGGATTACTCCTGACTCCATGCTCAGAAAGTGCTCGCAAGCAAGAGGGACCATGTGGGACGCCAGGATTCGAACCGATGACCTTCTGCATGAAAGGCAAACACCTTACCTCCATGCTATCTCTCCGGTCCCTGCTTTCCTTTTTGGATAAACATTTGTATTTAAGGAAGTAATCATGGCATGTGGCTTCATAATTGGATGCCTTTACTTTTAAAATAATTTATTTTTAGCTTTTATGTCACACCTGACTGCCATCAGGTTTTGTGTTCAAGTGGAATTTATGGTATGCCAGGGACTGAACTAGGGTCAGCTGAATGCAAGACAAGAACCTTACACTCAGTACTATCTCTCTGTCTTCACTCCTTTTACATTCTAATTCTGCTGGGCATAGCTTTATGCTGGGAATAGCTTTATTCTTGAAACAATCAGATTGATCTCATTTTTTTTAGAATAATTTAAAGGTTACTTCATCACAGGAAACAAATACAAAAATAATCTAACAAAAAATCTTGATTCTAGGCAGATTAATATTGAAATTTAGATTTAGGCATATTGGGGCCTAATAATGGCAAATGACTGCCCCTAACTCTATTAGTTTTATTATATTTTGTAAGAATTTCAGCACAATTTTCTCTTCGCTATTATCATATCAATACTCAAAAACCAGAGATAGTCACCCAACATTCATTAAGGTAAAGTGTATATCACATATGTAATTTTTTCAAGAGTATTCATTTATAATAAGGAATCTCAAATATGCTCTTTAAGTTTTTCAAGAATAATTTCACTATCATATATTTATCCTGCCAATTGAATACATGGTGCTATTCATTTTCTATTTTTGTTTTTTGTTTTTTGTTTTTTGTTCGTTTGTTTTTTGTGTTTGGGTCACACCCGGCAGTGCTCAGGGGTTACTCCTGGCTCCATGCTCAGAAATTGCTCCTGGCAGGCACGGGGAACCATATGGGGCACCGGGATTCGAACTGATGACTTTTTGCATAAAAGGCAAACGCCTTACCTCCATGCTATCTCCCAGGCCCCTCTATTCATTTTCTTAATAAATTTATAGTTTCAGTGTCAGGTGGTAGCACAGAGGTAGGGCATTTGCCTTGCACGTGGCTGACCCAGGACAGATCCAGGTTTGATCCCCGGCAATTTCTGAGCACAGAGTGAGGAGTAACCTCTGAGTGCCACAGAGTGTGGCCCCAAAACGAAAATAAGTAAAAAAAAAAAAAAGATTTTTTTTTACTACAGATTTTTTTGGGGGGCCACACCCGGTGACGCTCAGGGGTTACTCCTGGCTATTAGCTCAGAAGTCGCTCTTGGCAGGCACGGGGGACCATATGGGGAACCGGGGGATCGAACCGCGATCCGTCATAGGTTAGCGCAGGCACCTTACCTCCAGCGCCACCGCCTGGCCCCCTTTACTACAGATTTTTAAGGTAAAAAAAAACTTGCTAATTAAAATTTAACCTATTTAGGACCCAGGCCAGAGTGATAGTATAGTGGTAAGGACACTTGCCCTTCACAAAGTTGACCTATGGTTGATTCCAATGGGATTCCTAGAAGGCCACCAGGAGTAAACCCTGAGTACAGAGCTAGGAAAAGCCAAGCTGTGTGTGGCCCAAAGAAAGAAAAAATGTTGACTTACTTAAAATAAGTAATTATTGTGACCAGGGAGATTGTATAGCGTATAGCGAGAAGGGCATTTTCCTTGTATTCAGATTTGATCCCTGGCATCCCATATGGTCCCCACCCCCAAGCATTGCCAGGAATAACTCCTGAGTGCAGAGCTAAGGTTAAGCCCTGAACACCAGTGGGTGTGTGCACCAATATTAGTAATTATTATCAAAAATGCAACTGATAGCTTATAATGTTATTTAAATATTCTGTGATTAAGAAGTAAACCTTTATTTGAGAGCCACTGCTCTAAAGGGATTATTCTTGGTGTTGCTGCTTGAACCCATGTTGGCTGTATGCAAGGCAAACTTCACTAATATGTAAATAATACTACCTATGGGAACAATACAATTCATTCATCAAAATACTCATGGGCCATGATTATTCATTGTTGATCTATTATTTGTTAAAGGGGTCACTCCTTATAATGCTCTGTATTGGTGCTGGAGAGAAGTGGGTCATACTCGTTAGGGATTGAACCCAGGACCTCATATAGGCCAGGTATGTGCTTCACTATTTGAGTTACTTCCCTTGTACCATGGATCTATTATTTTAATAAATTCCCCCAAGTTTCTGTCAGTACTAGTTTACTGTGAATAAATTTGGCCTTTTGAGATTCACTCTGTCTACTCTACATTTCCCACCTCTGATGAATTCATTTCACAGTAATGGCTACATCTCCATCTAGTGGTTTCCAAATCAGTAAATGCCCACCTGAGCAGGAGGGAGGAAAGAAGGCTACAACAATCATGATGATTCTAGAAAAGAGTAAATGAACTCAAAGCAAAACTGATTGAGTCATCATATAATTATCATAGGAATAATAAATATGGTAATCTGGGCTAGATATTATAAGTAATTATTAATTAAGTCATTGTGATTCCAAGGGTAACATTTTGTGTAAACTGAAATAGTTAAGAAGAAAAATTAGGGGGCCGGGCGGTGGTGCTGGAGGTAAGGTGCCTGCCTTGCCTGCGCTAACCAAGGACGGACCGTGGTTCGATCCCCCGGTTCCCCATATGGTCCCCCGTGCCTGCCAGGAGCAACTTCTGAGCGAATAGTCAGGAGTAAGCCCTGAGTGTCACTGGGTGTGGCCCAAAAACAAACAAACAAAAAAAAATTAGAGGGACCGGAGAGATAGCATGGTGGTAAGGTGTTTGCTTTGCATGGAGAAGGGCAGTGGTTCAAATCCCTGCTGAGTGTAGAACCAGGAGTAACCCCTGAGCTCTTCCAGGTGTGACCCAAACAAAACAAAAAAAAAAAAAGAAAAAATTAGAATGACTTAGTTATAAATATACCAGTTTTATGATATAATAGGAAATAATAATATCTTAAGAATAGAAATGTATGTAACACTTTAAATCAACTAATTGATCAAAAGATATAAAAATATCTTTTAGGGTTATAAGAGTTTGGGTAATAAGGTTTTGATCTTCATATTATCTTGGATTAATTCTTTTTTTTTTTTTTTTTTGAGTCAAACCTAGCAATGCTCAGGAAACATGGATTTAGCTAAGGTGAGCTGCATATAAGACAAATGTCTAAGCTTTCTCCTGATCTCTGTGACCAAATTTTAAAGTTCATCCAAATGAATTTAATGTTTTTTTTTGCTTTTTTGTTTTTTCACTGCTGAAAACCAATAACAAATAATTGAATGAAGTTCTCAAATAAGTGACACCACTTTTGGGAGGGCAATGATTGGTTGTGGACAATGTTCTTGAATATAGTTTATAGAAAAAACCTTTACAACTGGAAGTTAGTTAAGACTCACTGACGAAAATGGGAAAACTTCAGAGGTTTTAATCAAGCAATATGTTAGATGTTAATAAGTTTTAGTGTACTAAATTTACAGACACATATACAAATATGCACAGAATTGTAATTAAAAATTGGGGGCAGGGGAAACTACATCCTTCTTGCCCAGGCTTGCTCCTGGTAATATTGGGGGAGTATAAAATGGACCAAAGATTGAGCCTGGAACATACAAGGCAAACTGTCTTCCCACTGACTCCAAAATTGGAAAGTAAATAAAGATAGAGCTCTGTGTAGCATAAGTAAATTTACTGTAAGTTGCTAGAATTTTTTTTTTTTGTTTTTGTTTTTGGGTCATACCTTGCAGCGCTCAGGGGTTACTCCTGGCTCCATGCTCAGAAATCATTCCTGGCAGGCTTGGGGGACCATATGGGATGCCAGGATTTGTACCAATGACCTGCATGCTAGGCAAATGCCTTACCTCCATGCTATCTCTCCGGCCCCAAGTTACTAGATATTAAGTAGATTGAAATTGTCTTTGAAAGTGCAATTTTTTGGAAGTACAGATTGGTGAAGTAATTGTTAAGATAATTTCTACCATGAAAAATATTGAAATAAAAAATTCTGTCAGCAATTAGTACACCAAGTAAAAGGACAAAACTAATATAGCTTATGTTTGTACTAAATCATTATTTGCCTCTTTATATCAATTTGTATAATGATGACTGAATTTGTATAATGATGTAATTTAATACATCAAACATTTGGTCTTACCAGAACATTGTTATCAAAGCAGACATCAGGCCCTTTTCGGTATCTGGGTTGCTTCACCATATCACATGGATCCGGACCATCAGCTAAAGAAACTTGTTAAGGAATTTGCATTTAATTTTCTTCTTTAACACAATAACAATGCTGTTATATGCTTATTTCTCAAAGCAAGCATGAGATACTTCTACCATTATTATACCACCATTTATACCACTACTTATGAATATAGGGAAGAAATTAAATCAGATACAACTTTTTCCTTTTCAGAAGAGGTATAATATGAAGAGATCATGAGTACCTTGATCATGAGTATCATACATCAAGTAGTCAATAAGACTTTGAAGAGTATAAGTAGATAAAATGCATAAATAATGAAAGTGTACAAAAGAGGCATACATGTAAAATGGAGCATAAGAGAGGGTGTGGATGTTAGAAACAAATTCTTAATAAATTTCAATTTCAAGATAAGTAATTGAACTGTTATTTTTACCATATTTATTGCCAGAAGTATTTTAAAGTGTTATTGCAGTATAGTGTAGAATATTAAGTTAATTCCTTAAAATTATGCTTTAAGAAACTTCCATGTTAAATATATAAACCATTCCATTCCATTTGTCTAAGTGGCTGTTGAAAGGTTTAAAGTCACATCATTCTCTTTTTCTTTCTGTTCTGCACTTAGACAAGTACATAGATAAGATTTACTTCTACCTCATTAGTCACTACCTAGAAATTTAAACCACAGAGTTTTCTAGGAGCAAAGGTTAAATGCAAGCACTACACAGGGCCTCTTAACTACCATAAATCCAAGCCAGATCCATCTTTGATTTTGCAAGTTATTTTTGGAACTTCCAGTGAACATTACTGCTTTCTTCAGAAAGTCTCATGATGTTAGTTAGAAGTTTTCATTCTCTCGGTGCATATTTCCTCTGACAGATGATGACACTACTCTATGATATTAAATTTAGAAAATAACCAAAAAACTGACAGGGTTAGATGTGAATTTTGTAAAGATGGTTTTCTATTGCAAATATCTTAGATCAAGGATACATGTCTGCTCTGCTTGTATGAGCAGTCGGGTATCGCAGGGACAAGTACCTTTGCTTTCCACTATTATGAATACTAAGTTTGTGTTTATAAGTTTTTCTACATGAAAGATTCTGCAAAACAAATATTCAAGAGTCAGAGGAAAGGAACACTACCTTCTGGGAGAAAAAACTTTCAAAGAGCTTATGTGACACAAAACAAAAGACTTTAGAAATAAAAACAAAACAGAATGTAAAATCTAAGAAGAGAAATATTATTAGGTTTTATTCATAAGTATGCACATAAGATTTCTTTCCATTACAAAAAATTACAGCCAATGGTTTAAGGGTTATTGATGTTTGAAAATAAAAATGTAAGCACTATGTTGTTGAAACAATTAGAAATTTTTTTATTTCACAAATTTAAGGAACTATGCTTTTGTCTTCACAGTATCTGAAGCTTTTCTTATTTTCAATAAAAAAAATCAAAGGCACAAAAATATCTAAGCATCTTGCTTCAAGGCAAAGTATCTCAAAACAAAATTTTGAGACTATGGCAATATATTCTTTCTTCAATATAGTAAACAATAGCTGGAGGATGATATTGAGAACTTGAAGCATGACTGAGGCTACACATTTAAATTTAAGTAATTGAAAAAGCCATTTCTTAGGCTTTTATCTTATGCTGGAGCAATAGAGATGTAGAGAACAGTGGACTGTAAATTCTATCGTTGCTTCTCTTTCTACAACTTAAGTTCTTAAGCTTTCCTTTAGACCCAAAATAAGTCTACAAATTTCATCAAATATAATACTCTGATGACATGTTTTTTTGAATTTTTTTTTCCTACTCATATTGGAACCTATGCATATAGTAAGTAAAAAGAAAGTAAAGGAACCTTGATTCAACTTAATTTTTCTTTTGTTTTTGGATCATAGCGGGTGCAGCTCAGGGGTTACTGCTGGCTCTGCTCTCAGGAATCGGTCGGGGGAACCATATAGGATGGTGGGATTCGAACCAGTCTGTCCTGATTCAGCTGCCCTAACGCTCTGCTATCTCTCCGGCTCCTACTTTATTATTATTATTATTTTTGGATTTTGGGCCACACCCGGTGACGCTCAGGGGTTACTCCTGGCTATTCGCTCAGAAGTCGCTCCTGGCAGGCACGGGGGACCATATGGGGAACCGGGGGATCGAACCGAGGTCCATCCTAGGTTAGCACAGGCACCTTACCTCCAGAGCCACTGCCCGGCCCCCTATTATTTTTTAATAATAAGTATCATGCCTTTATTTGTTGATGTCATTACAAAAACTGATTATGCTAGCAATAAAGTGTATTCTTGCATTGAAGTTTCAATTACTTCTCAAGATGTTAAGTAAATCAGTGTACAACATCAGTATTAAAATGTTAAATTTTACATTGTCTTTCTCACTTTTAATCTTCTGAACAATTTTATTAAGCAAATAAGATAAAAGATTACCTATTTATCTTCAGGAATGTAAAAGTCAAATTATTCAAACTGTTTTTATTATAAAACTAAACTCTGAAGGTGTCTACAGAGTTGGCTTTTTCCTCTCTTTAAATCAGTAGCCTAACAAGATTAGAAAAGACAAAACTCTATTCAGTGTTTCTGACAAAGTAGAAAGGGTGAAAACATAAATAAGGCTTTAGTTTGGCAAAATATAGTATAATGCCTTCTGTTGTCCTTGAATAATTTGCCAATTACTTTACTCTGAACCCTGTTAGTGTTACTTCTTTGTGTTGACTCAACTTTATATCTGAATCATATTGTTTTATTATTTAACTTACATTTTTATATTCATAGTGTTATTAATTGGAAAACGATAAAAAATATAAGGTTTTAATTTTTTCTGATGTAGTCTCCGGTTTATATCACAAATCTTCAGACCTGAAGTTCTAGTTTAATATGTTAATCTCTAGAAAAGTGGTCTGCTTTTTCCCTTTTCTGCTTTTTTTTGAGGGGGAGGGAATCACATCTGGCAGAACTCAGGGGTCACTCCTGGCTCTGCGCTGGAAAATCGCTCCTGGCAGGCTCAAGAGACCATATGGGATGCCGGGATTCAAACCACTGACCTTCTACATGCAAGGCAAATGCCTTACATCCATGCTATCTCTCCGGCCTCTTTTTCTGCTTTTCTGACTCCTAATCCTACACATGGTATTCTATAGAATGGAGAGTTTTCTAAGTGTATCACAAAATCATACTGAACTTTTCTATTTGACATTATATTAGTTGATTCTTCTGTAATATGAAATCATCCCAGACTTTGCACAAACTCTGTTTATCTTTCCTCCTTATATTTTTACTTCTATGTTAACATTCTTCCTTTGATGATCTGCCCTTAATCTTTAAAAATGAATTACTCAAATCTTGTGCCTTATAAATAGTGATGTTCAGTTCCATTCTCATATATCCTATGTCATAGATGACCACATTAAAAAAAATCTCAAAATCACCACCTTGTCTACCTCTTGTATTATATTACAACCAAATTAAATATGAATTTCTTTTTAAAAAGTCAAGTTGACGCTTTGAGGATACTAATATTAACCTAAGAAAATATTTTTTATTGTTCTTCCAATTACAAATAACAGTCAAATTCAAATCTTAATGTTAGAGAATACTAGAGAAGAAAAATAAAAATTCTTGAGCTCGGGGCCAGAGAAATGGTATGGAGGTAAGGCGTTTGCCTTGCATGCAGAAGGATGGTGGTTCGAATTCCGTCATCCCATATGGTCCCCCGAGCTTGCCAAGAGTGATTTTAGCATAGAGCCAGAAGTAACCCCTGAGCACTGCTGGGTGTGACCCCAAAACAAAACAAAACAAAACAATAAAAAGGAAATTCTTGAGATTTTGAAACTTGTTAAATGGCTATATTAAAAAGTTATGTCCATTGAATAGTACAAAATATAGTATTATTAGTAATATTTATAAAAATGATGAAACTACTTATATTTCTATATGTTGAATATAGAAATAATATAAAACAGGGGCTGGAGAGATAGCATAGTGTTAAGGCATTTGCCTTGCACGCAGCTGGTCCAGGACAAATGGTGGTTTGAATACGGGCATCCTATATGATCCCTGGTGCCTGCCAGGAGCTATTTCTGAGTGCAGAGCCAGTTGTGACCCAAGAACAAAACAAAACAAAACATCAAACAAAGAAAACAGAAAAGGGAATAATATAAACAAACCTCTCTATTCTGTCTAAAAGTAGTTATCTTGACTATATAATTATAATTGTAGGAATTATAATCAAACAATTTTTGATTTAATAATTCACAAATGAAAAAAGCTCAGCAAAATATCTGTAAATTAAAGTGAAATAAATTTCTTCGTGAAATAGGATCTATTTCAGAAATGAAACAAATTACCTGGAACAGTTTCCACAGTCAAGTACACCATAGAATGTTTTACTGTCATTTTCGAAGAAATATTGGGTTTGTTCAGTAATGCAGCTCTGCTTGGAGAGAGAGGCTGTAAAGTCTTCATCCTCTATGTCAACTGTGAAGAGTCAAAACAAGAGGAAACATGGTAGTTAGCTTCCCTGAGTGTTTAACTGTCAAAAACAAAACAGATATATGAGGGCAGGTGCATTTATGGTTTGTTATAATGTACTACTATATGTTTAAACATATAGTAGTATATTATAATCTTAGTATACAATAAACTACTATATTATAGTGGCAGCCCTGGCAAGTACAAAATAGAGACCAATGGAAACTAAGAAAATTTCCAAAGTTTGAGAAAGTTTTAATAAACATTTCAACCAAAAAAAAGAACTAAGAGACATATTTTTTCCTCACTCCATGCCCCTTTACTCACATACAATTTCCGAGTTTTGATGTACTCAGCATTTCTCAAAATAAAATTTGATTTGCTATTGAAGCACTATTACAACATTTACATACCTGCTTCAAGGAGTCGTGGAAAGGTCAAACTCAAAAGAAACTGCTGTAGAATAGACCTGAATTTAAATGCAAGTAATTATTGATAAAAAAACAAGATATGTTACATTACAGAGTTATAATAAAAGCTTAAGAATTTTTACAAGTACAGGTAAACATTTTTTTCATATTACTTTAAATAGTATGTGGAAAATATTAGAAATTGATAATAGAAAAATTAGGATAATTTAATCTTATGTATTGGGTAGCTTTTTTTTTTGTTTGTTTGTTTGTTTTTTTTTTTTGGTTTTTGGGCCACACTCGGCAGCACTCAGGGGTTACTCCTGACTATCTGTTCAGAAATAGCTCCTGGCAGGCATGGGGGCCCATCTGGGATGCAGGATTCGAACCGTCACCTTAGGTCTTGGATCGGCTGCTTGCAAGCAAATGTCGCTGAGCTATCTCTCTGGCCCCAATCTTATGTTTAAGGCTTACTCTTGGCTTTTGTGCTAAAGGTCACTCTTCAAAGACCATCTTTCATGCTAATGAATATACTGGGGTCATCTGGGTGCAGTAAAGCAAGTACCATTCCCAGTGTACTATCAATCCATTCCATGAACAGATCAGATAATTATTTATATGAAATATTTGCTCTGAAAAAGTGACTAATTTGGACTGGAGTAATAGAGAAGGTAGCGTGATTGCCTTGAAAGTGGTCAACCAGAGTTTGATTCCAGCACTCCATATTGTCCCCAGAACCATAATCAGGCGTACGTCCTGAGCACCCTGGGTGTGGCCTCTGAAAACGATTGACTAGTTGTTTAACAAAGATAATTTAAGAAAAAAAGTTGAAAACTATTGCAGAGATAAAAAAAATCACATAATAATTTATGAATCAGAAAACTGTTTTTTTTAGCAAGCATTTTCCTATTTTTCAACACATTTGTTCATTACCAATGAAATAAAAATTCTGACTTACCAGGCAGCAGCAGTAGCCCACCAGCCAATGTGCAATATATCTGCTATTGATGGCTACAAAACAAAACCAAGAGTCATTGCACTAGCCTCCAGAGAGGTTCCTTAGAGAAGAAAGGGCGATTGGGTAACTACTGACCACATAGGTTGAGCGATGCCCTGCTCCTTGTTTTGGTGCAGCTCCGGGCTCACACACTGATTGATAATCATAGGATTTGTTAAAAGCATAAACTGATATATTAATTAAGTGCCTCATCAAGCTTGGATCAATCTCTCCAAAAAATCTTCCAATCTGGTAGAGAAAAAGGTTCAAATTTAAACTACATATTAATAATAAAATCAGTGGAATATGCGAAAATGAGGACAATAAACTAAAACCAGACACAAGTTTAAACATCAAAACAAGAAATGCATTTCTATAGAAGTAATTTGGAAGAACTCAAATGAGATTAGATATACTCCTTACTCAATGGTTCTATTGGTTATTTGTGATAGGAATAAACACAATCTCCTAAGCACTAAATTCTCAAACAGCTCTTGAAAAAAAGAAACCGAGAGGAGAAATGTTGATCGAAAAAATAAACTCATAAGGTCTATATAAGCAGCAGTAATTAGGCTTCAAGGAGGCATCTCTTGATCATCAACATGGGTTGGTTAGAAATAAGTACATTGCTTAAATAATCTTTTATGACTTTTAGAGCAACAGAAAATGCTGACTCATATGTGATATTGATTGGCCAATACTAATTTGCATAAAATCTGGTGGCTAATTTGCAAACTAAATGGGAATTAGAAGGATCAATTTCAAAACTGCTAAATCTGTCTCTTCATCAAACAACATTTTTTCAAAAATTTTTATAATGTCTAAGTGATCTAAACTAAAAAGTCATTAACATCACAGGGGTGCTGGGAGCTCACATGGTGCTGGAGTTCAAATTTGGGAGTGAGTGCCTAAAAAATTGCCCTTCAACATTCTGAGGTATCTCTGTATTTCTGAGCAATTTCTAAATAAAAGCTTACAATATATGGTTGAGTTATATTTTGATGGTAACATCAGTAAAATGAACAAACAAAATGAGACTTGGATGCATTATTTTATCATTTATATTATATTAACATTCTTAAATTTCATGACAAAAATAAAACAACTCATCAATTTTTATAATGGCTTGAAGGAGTTTTATGATGTTTTTTGGGGAAATAGAGTTTGTAAACCCTACTTCCTTCTTATTCAAAGTACAAACCTGGTTAGTGTATTCATCATGATTTGCCATCAAAAGAAATCCACCATCATCTAGAATCACACAATCCATCACCTATATAATAAAAAAAAGCATAACTATAGGGAGGGTATGAGGTTGAATTACTATTGCTCCATATAGTTATATAAACAAAAACAGGATAAAAACCAAAACACTGTGTTTTCTTTTGAACATGCCTGCCAGGAAATTCTGATAAAATATGGTCTTAAAGATATATGTATTTGATATTCTACCACCTCAGATCCAATTAAGGAAAATGACATGTTATATACAATTATTAAAATAAAATTAGAAAGGGGCCCGGCGGTGGCGCTGGAGGTAAGGTGCCTGCCTTCCTGCGCTAACCTAGGACGGACCACGGTTCGATCCCCCGGTTCCCCATATGGTCCCTGTGCCTGCCAGGAGCGACTTCTGAGCCAATAGCCAGGAGTAACCCCTGAGCATCACCAGGTGTGGACCAAAAACCAAAAACCAAAAAAATAAATAAATAAATGAAATTAGAAATAATATTTTGTCACTCTAACACCATCAAAATGATCCAGAAAATGATATAATTATAATTACTTTAAAAACATAGATTGACAGGAAAGACTTTTCTTTTAATGTATTTAATCACCTCAGGTCGCAATTTTAAAAAGGCATCATGAAAAGTAATTAATTTATACTATAGTGTTTGGATAATTTGATATTTAAAAACAGAAACAGGAACTAGAGAGATAGTACAGTGAGGATGGCATTTGTTTTGTACGTGGCCAATCTGCATTTGGTCAATAGCGACCAATAGGTTCTTCAAAGCATTGTCAGAAATGACCCCAAACTTACTAAATATAAGCAGCAAGCAAAGAAATACATACATGACTGAGGCAAGGAAAACAGTAAAAGAATTAAAACACATGACATGCATGCAGAAAACCCCAGCTTGATTTTAGGTCCACCCCAAAACACTGATACTTTTGGATCTGGAGGCCCATGAGTTTAGCTGTCATGACTATAGGGGACCAGTGTAATACACAGAATAGCAGGTGGGATCAGCATCATATTCTTAGGTCTTTGCATTATACCACAGTTCTGAATGTCTGAAATCTCCAAGAAAGGCTCTCTGGCTTCTTGAGTATTTCTTGGGAGTTTGTGCCTCTACCCCCTAAAAGTACACGACTAAAATAGTCCATAAATTTTCATCTATAGGTCATTTTTAAAAGAATAAATTTTTAGGGCCTGAGTAATAGTACTACAAGTAAGGGAACTTGACATGTCTTTGATTGACCTGGCTGCAATCCTCAGCAACCCAAATGATCCACCAAACCCACTAGGACTAATGCCTGAGCTCAGGGAAAATCATAAACTCTGAACTACTGGGTGTGTCCTTTAAAAAATTAATACCTCCCGAAATAAACCAAGTGCAATGAAGGAATAAATCTATATTTTTTTCTCTGGTTTATTTATGTATTTTTTATTTGGGCCACATTCGGTGGTTCTCAGGGGTTACTCCTGGCACTGCTCTCAGTCTCTCCCTAACAGGCTCTGGGGACAATTTGGGATACCAGGGATTAAACCTGGGCTGGCCATGAGAAGGCAAACACCCTCCCTGGTGTACTATCACATGACTAACAGTATTGTAAATTCTGGTACCTCAATAAAAATGGTAAAAAAAATTCTATGTATTAGATAGCTTTACATATATATAAAAAGTTTCTTACATCACTGTTCCTTTTGCAGTCACAAACTGGACCAGCGCACTGGAAGAAATAAAATTATTATCACATACTTTTTTAAAACTTAAGTTTTACATAGTCACATCATTGTTATAAACAAAAACAAGTACATAATATATGGTATTAAAGATTAAGACTATTCTATTTAGTAAAATATTTTACATTTACAAATTAATTAGAAATTAACCATTGATAAAAATGTTATTCTGCTCCAACTATTGGCATAAACTTTAATTTTGTCAATGTATATGATTTTAAACTCTGCAAATTTGAGGTTTTTGAACGTAATACGAGAACTGAAAAATATAGCTATCTTACCGGATCCCTGATTGATGCTTTGGTAAAATTCTCAATCCAGGAATTTATATCAATTTTTATTCCAACAACTGGAAAATCAAGAAACATTATATTCACATATATTTTAAATATGATTATAAATAATATCTATTTTCCCCATAACATTTAAGAATTTTGGAACAAGCAAATATAAGCATCTAGAGATTAAAGATAATTTCACAATACATTCAAAATATGATTCAGGAGCTTTTTACATCCAAGTCCCAGGGAAGATGTGTTTCCAGTCATTCATACTCCAAGTATGCCAGGTCCTACTTGTTGGCTTCTGTGTATTAGAATACCATAAAGGTGATGGTGCCATTAGTATGAAATTTTTGATAAAATTGAGCCATGAGACTGTAGTCATCAAAATAAAGAATGGAACTAATTGTTCATGGAATAATCATAGGTGTAGATGTCAGCAAGAATACACATATTAAGTCCCTGAAAATGACCCTAAAGTACACAGGTACTTCAGTTTTACAAGTAAAAGAAAAACACTGAGAATTTGAGGAAATTACATTTGATATTTTATTCTACCATACAGTTTACCTCTGGATACACTACTTGTGGATGTTGAAATCCAAAGTGACATCTAAGAAAAGGGAACTGTTGCAGTAAGAGGTTGAGGCTGAATTAGAGGAAGGAGGTGTGACCCGGGGAGAGGAAGAGGGGATCCTAGACAATATGTCTCAGAATTATTGTTTCAAAATGATAGTAATTTGGGACATTTTTTGGGGGGTTTTGGGTCACACCCGGCAGTGCTCAGGGGTTTCTCCTGGCTCCATGCTCAGAAATTGCTCCTGGCAGGCACGGGGGACCATATGGGGCACCGGAATTCAAACCGATGACCTTTTGCATGAAAGGCAAATGCCTTACCTCCATGCTATCTCCCGGGCCCCAATTTGGGACATTTTTGTACACATTTTGTTTGTCAGCTTTTAATAACATAAAAGTAGAGCAAAAATGTGATTCAATGGAAAAGTTGTAATTTATATTTATCTGCAAAATTGTATTCCCTATATGAAAGTGTAAGTAATTTTTATAATAGCATTAATCTGATTATAAAGAATGTTTATTATATTTGGGGTTCTTATTAAGAAGTAATACTAAAACATAAGCTGTACATATATTCATAAGAAGGCATTTATTAGCAATATGTAGCAATTAAATAATAATAGTATATATTTTAAAAGTCATTCAAGTATTTTTTTTGTTTGTTTTGTTTTTGGCCACTCTGGTGGTACTCAGGACTTACTTCTGATCCTTTGCTAATGATCACTTCTGGTGGAACTCAAGGATCATATGGAGTGCCCGTGATTGAGTCTGGGATGGCTATGAAAAGCAAATGTTCTACTCACTGTGCACTGTGAACCATTCAATGGACTATTTTAAGAAGTTCTTTAACTGCCTCACACCTACTCTAGAATATACAGTAGGATTTAGGAAATACTTTCAGACTTTCATAAAGTGTATCCTAAGAGAGTACTTATGCATAAGAGAGTGACTACAGGTCTCTTATGACCAGAGTTGTTTGCATGGACACTGGTTCCACCTTCAGGTCAAAAGCCAAAGTTTCAGGAGAGTCACAGTAGCTGAACTGGTCCAGATTTCTAAAGCCTTCTCAGGATGGGGGCAGGCAAGTCTCTGACCTACTGAAATGCCCAGTGGTTTACCCAACCTGACTTCAGCCAGCATATAAATAGACTACCAGAGGAGCTATTGCTGTTGAATCATTCATTTGTATAGCTCTTGGACATCTCCAAATATCAAGTACTGACAGGCTAATAGAAGCATAGCAAATTAGAAGGGAAAATTTCATAGAAGCCCTCTAAGCTCAATGAGCAAAAACAAGAAATAAGTAGGTTCAGCTAACTTGCAATATCTCAGTAAGTCCTCTGGAATGACTTTATTAACACCATTATGAGATATATGCTGTACCAATCAATATAAAGTAAATCATTGTGCTTACTAGGGGGGCAATCTTAGTCAGAGTAGCAATTGCAGAACATTGATAAAGGAAAGGTCACACTGTTGATGGGATTGGTGTTGGAAGATTCAATTCCAAAAGCAACTGAACTGTATTATGAACAACTTTTTTAAAATCAAGCCATTTAAAATGTTTCAAACATAAAAAAGAAGGGGCTGGAGTGGTAGCACAGCCGTAGGGCGTTTGCATTCATTGCATTCAGCTGACCCGGGACTGATGATGGTTCAAATCCTGGCTTCTTTTATGCATGTCCCCCAAGCTAGGAGCAATTTCTGAGCGCATAGTCAGATATAATCCCTGAGCATCACTGGCTGTAGTCTCCACCCAAAATTGAAGTCACTCTTTTATGTAGCAAGAGGACACAAAGATAGCCTCCAATTTTCAGAGTGCTACCCAGGAAACTTCCCTGCAGTGGAAAGGACAGTGACAATGAAGTGGAAAGATGCAGCTTCAAAATAAATAAAAGAAATAAAATAAATAAAAGGAATAAAATGGAAAAGGAGTGCCATAGTTAGTGAAGATAACAATTCTGCAGACTCAGTAAGTAATAACTACCTATATAATTTAATTCAGCATGAAAACACTATGGGAGGTATAGCCAATAAAACACTGAGGGCATTAGGCATAAATAAATAAAAAACAAAGCCCACAAATAACAGAACTGAATATTTGCAAGCAAAATAAAAAAAAACCTCAGCATCAGAATAATATCAACTGAGCAGAATTAGTGAGCTCCAAGTTGCAGTGCATAAGACTTGCAAGCAAAAGCATAAGATAGGAAAAAGCCCCAAAAATAAATGAACAACAGACAAGAGAACATTAGGATCAATTCAAGAGGAACAACATAGGATTCAAATCATTGAGTTTCCATAGGTGAAAAGGTGATGCCAATGCAGAGAACAATAAAAGACAACATTCTTCAGAATATTCTGAGCGTTAGAGTTCATGAACCCAGATCAAGGAAGCACATAAGCTACCAGTCAAAATTAAAATGCTCTATAAATATCAGTTTAAGAAAAGAAAGGGAAAAAAGAAGGAAAACATAAAAATAATACAAGAAAAATCACCCCCCCCCATGAAAACAAACAAAAAGCCTGTAACAGCCTAGAAGGCAAAAGAGGGTCGATATGGGATGCATGCTGGGAACAGGAATGGAAAGAGGACAACATTAGTGGTGGGAATGCTCCTGATTCAATGTCACTATGTACATGAAGTACTACTGTGAATGATTTGTAATCCACTTTGGTCAAAATAAAAATCATTAAAAAATTTAATTAAAAAAGGCAAAAAATATAAAAATAAATAAAAATACTCCAAGACACATCCTAATGAGAATGACCAAAACCATATATAATGATAGACTACTGAAAGCAGCAAGATCAATGAAAGAAATTAAATACAGGGGCCCGGGAGATAGCATGGAGGTAAGGCATTTGTCTTTCATGCAAAAGGTCATCGGTTCGAATCCCGGTGCCCCATATGGTCCCCCGTGCCTGCCAGGAGCAATTTCTGAGCATGGAGCCAGGAGTAACCCCTGAGCACTGCTGGGTGTGACCCAAAAACCAAAAAAAAAAAAAAAAAGAATCATGAATCAGAACTATAAAAAACTGATTCAGAAATAAAAGGGGGAAGGCCATGTAGTGGCACAAGTGGTAAGGCCTTGCCCAAGCTAGGCTAGGACTGAGTGCGATTCAATCCCCTGGCATCCCATATGATTCCCCAAGCCAGGAGCGATTTCTGAGTGCATAGCCAGGAGTAACCCCTGAGCATCACTGGGTATGCCCCCCTCCCCAAAGAAAAGAAATGAAAGGGGTAAAGGGTATCAAAAAGATACCATAAAATGAAATGACTTATAGAAATTATTTTGAAATACTTTACGCTGTGAAATAAGAAAAAAATGAAAAATTCTTGGACTTCTATTACTTCTCAAGGCTGAATCAAGAAGATATGAGACACATGATCAGACAAATCACTTTAAAAAGAAATCGACAACAATATTGTGGTAGTGTTTTTTGAGTATTTTTGTTTGATTTTTTTGTATTGTTGTTATGTTTTTCTTCCTTTTTTCCCCTTTCTTCTCTTAAATCAATATTTATATCCTCTTGAGTCTAGAAGGACTCATCCTATATTTTTTTGTTTAACTTTTGCCCCCCCCCTTTTTTTCTTTTTTCTTTTCCTTCAAACAGAACCACATAACTTGAACCATCCTGTTCTGCCTCACAAATTGAGGGGGGGATAATGGAGGGTACCAAGACCAAACAGTCATATGAACATTGAGTAGAAATAAAAAAAATGATCAGACTTAGGTACCAAAGCCAAAGCCAACGACAACAGAATCGATAACCAATCTACATCAAGCTACACACAGAGGGGACTACTTACACTAGCAGCCTGGGGTGGGGCAAAAAAGGGGGATGTGGGGTGCATGCTGATTAGGGGTGGAGGGAAGACAACACTGGTGGTGGGAATGCCCCTGATTTTATGTCACTATGTACCTAAAATATTACTGTGAAAAATTTGCAACCCACTTTGGTCAAAATAAAAATTATTTAAAAAAATAAAAAGAAATAAAATCTCTCAAAAAACAAAATCCCAGGCCAAACAAAATCACCAGTGAGTTCAGGCTTTCAGTAAAGTGAAGAAACAGAAACACTCCCAAACAGATTCTATGTAGCAGACATTACGTGAAACCAAAAGTCGACTGAAGTAGAAGAGGTGGATCTCTCTCTCTCTCTCT
>PVKC010006414.1:8740-31258 GCA_004027635.1 Crocidura indochinensis
TCGAACCGTGGTCCGTCCTAGGCTAGCGCAGGCAAGGCAGCAGGCACCTTACCTCCTGCACCACCTCCCGACTCCTCACTTTTATTTTCTTTTAGACATTTAAGCATAGTCATCTTGCCTGTCTCCATTTTTTTGAAAAGCATAATTTATTCACCAACTAAATTGTCAATAGACGCTCAGCTTGAAATGTGAATGTTATAGCAAAGAAATTCTGCCTCTGTGTATATATATCATGGAACAATTTTCAAGTATTTTGACTGAACCCATTGAAGAAAACATTTTCATTCTTGCTTACAGTACACATACCAAAATATGTATATTATATACATGGCCAGTATAAGAGAACACAGACTCATAGCTCCTGGTCAGTTGCAGAGGGTGGGGGGCTGCCAGATTGCTGAAGAAACTGTTTGCTGAATTCCCTTTGCTGCCTTTTGCTGGCATGTTGATTTTTTTTTTTTTACAACATAGGGATTTATTTTACAGTTGCTCAAAAGATAAGGATGAATGGTTACTCAGGAGATGAAGGCAGTGGTCCTCAACTGAAAATGCCCCAAGGTTCCCTTGCCTGTTGGCTCTGCTCCCCTTCCCTTCCTTTCGTGGGCATTGCTGCTAATGGCCCAGTCCACACATATCTGGTTGTGGTGCTCTTACACTTGCTTGTGGCATATCTGCATGCAGAGCTCACATTTCTGCATCACGCGCACACGCGTGCGCACACACACACACACACACATATGCACTCTGCTGTGGACTTGGAATCACAGATAGCACAGCGTAGATAGGCAGCGTAGATAGGGGTGGAGTTCACAGCCTGAGGCTTTAACTGCCCAACCACCCACTGGCTTCCTCCCACATAGTTTTCTAAAGCTCATCACGTGCATTCTAGGGGATTCATAGTAGATGCAGTTCCTCATGTCCCCCAGCATGAGGTGCCTCCGACCTGGGCATTGGCACCTCCAATGAGTGCCAGAAAGCAGTGCTTCCTCCCACAGGCATTTCCCCATCTAAATCCAGTGGGATCATTGTTCACATGAGCACTGGCCCCTTCACCTTTCCCGCTTTGCCCTTTCCTTTTCTCCTTGTCTTTATAACCCTGTGAGCTCTCCTACATCCTTAGAAGCCTAATCTGGTGCCATCACTTGTGGCACATTCTCTTTATGCACATTTCTAGATCTATAGGAAGATCCTTTTGTCCTTTTGTCTATATTTTCCTTCTGAAGGCCCCACTGGTTTTTTTTTTGTTTTTTGTTTTTGAGGCCACACCCGAAGGTGCTTAGGGGTTTCTCCTAGCTCTGCGCTCAGGGAATCACTCCTGGCAGGCTCGGGGGACCACATGGGATAATGGGGATCTAACCTGGGACAGCCTCATGCAAGGCAAATACCCTACTCCAGTTGCATTATCATTCCAGCCTCACCCTTTTTATTTCCTTAAAGAATGTCAGAGAAGAGCATCGGTGGAGGGTAGTGGATATTGGTGAAGGGATCAGTGTTGAAACATTGGGTGCCTGAAACTCAATCATGAATAACATTGTAATTTCATGGGAACTAAACAATAAAAAAAATTAAGAAAAATACATTCCTTTAAAAATACATTTATTTTCATACTCTGACTCCTTCCATGTATTATTGTTGTTGTGGGTGCTACTTCTTGGCCCATACACCCTTTTATGTTGTGGGACACAGAGGGGTCTCACACACAGCTGCAGTGCCACCAGCAGTCCTTATGTCGGGCTCTAGCCCAGAGCTGCCAGCATTATGCTCAGTGCATTTGGACTCCGTGATGTGAACTTGGGAGTAAAGGCTCCCAGAGAGATGTTTCTAGCCCCTGTGCTGCTCCTCCAGGCCCCGAACTTTGCTTCTCAAGGGAGGAGCAGTGGTCACCCTTTCGATGTATCCTTTTGTTTTTTTTTTTTTTTTTGAATACTGTTGATAAAACCCATAGAAAACTTTTTTTTCTATTTTCTCTGGGGTTTGGAGATGGAGAGGGGGAGGAGAAGGTTCTTGTAAAAATTTTGTTCTGCTATCAGTTCTCTGAGTTCTTTGTAAGGTGGAAGATAAGATTTCAGGAAGTGCTGACAACTAGCTGCTACTACCCTGGATTTGTCCCTCCCTTTTTCCCAGGACTGGTGTCACCCACTTTGGGAAAAAAACTGCTGGACTGTGGGTAGTATGGGAAACATCATCTCACTGGAAACAGGACAGCAATATTGTGTGCCATTATGGTCTTGCCCAGAGCCGTTTGGCTGACACAGAAACGTGACTCACTAAGGATGGGTGTAAGAGTCACACAGGGCAGGACTCAGGGCAGGATGCTGGGCACAGAGTAGTGGGCTAGACCTCGTGGGGGCAGGTGGCAGGATGGTAACAGGGCTTTGAGAACACCAGTAGGACCCCCCCACCCCCACGGCTACAGAAAATCTAGAGTGGACTGGGAGAGAAGAAGAGGAGGAGGACAAAAAGGAGGGAGAAGGAGAAAGAAAAGAAAGAGGAAGAGAAGGGTAAGCAGGAGGAGGAGGAAGAGGAGGGTTTCTTTTTTTTTGGGGGGTCACACCCAGGAGTGCTCAGGGGTTACTCCTGGCTCCATGCTCAGAAATTGCTCCTGGCAGGCACGGGGGACCATATGGGGCACCGGAATTCAAACCGATGACCTTTTGCATGAAAGGCAAACGCCTTACCTCCATGCTATCTCCCGGGCCCCGAGGGTTTCTTTATGTTGGGCAGAGCACTCCTTTATAGCTATCATCTCTCTGTCTCTCTCTCCACACCCCTCACCTACTCAAATACATACAGCCTGCTGTTCTCTTTTATACTCTGAAAATCTCCATTTCAAGTGTAGAACCAACAGTGTGACCAGCTCCATCACAGCTGCCACACACCCATCTCCTTCCCAGCCTGGACCCCTGGTGGCGTGTGCTCAGGTGACCACAAGGGGGGGGGGGGGCAGAAAAGAGCCTCACAGAAAACCACAACTGCAGAAACCCAGTTAGGAGAAACAGGACACACTTAGCCACGGTTTCCTCTTAAATGGGCAGCTTACAAGGAAATTTAGAATGTCATCAGGACCGGAATAAAGCTTCTATTTAATTCCATTGGAAATATTTGTTATTTCTAATCTAATTTATCTGTGATTTCCAACTGCAATGAATCGATATCTTTTTAATTGATATCTTTTTAATGCCTCTGACCTTTTTCTGAGGATCTGGAACCTCTTGTACCTTTTTTTTTTTTTTCCTGTTAGGCTGAGCACTTGGAGGTAGGAATTGACCTCAAAGCTCCAGGATCCTTAAGCAAGTGCTCCTGCAAATGCCCAGATGTTCCCTCTCTACCCTAGTAAAGGGGTCACATGGGCTCCTTGTGCCTGGAAAGACCCTTGGACTCCGCTGTGTTCCTAGGTTGGCCGAGGCCACTGGGGGGATTCCAGGACCTTGACCAAAGCTGAATGTGGGGACTGAAAAGTTAAGGGTTAATGATTAAGGCATTTACTTTTCTTGTATGGGGCTGAGACTGGCTGATCCCCAGCACTGCTTATGCTTCCCTGTTGAATAACATATTAATTATTGAGTCCCGGATGGTTGTGGATGGTGATGGGATGGATGGGTAGTGAGAGGGCTTTCTCTGCTGGCCCAGGCTTCGAACTTGTAACCCCTTCCTTCCAGCAAGCAGGTCTTAGGGTGGCAGCAAAGAGTGAGGAAATGATTCATAGCCAGTCAGGTTTCAGGAGATATGAAGCTTTATTATTAATACACCCTACCCACCTAGGCTAACCTTTTAAGCAGCCTATTTCAGCTGCTTTACCATCTCAACCTCTTTCTGCCAAGTCTCCTCCTGTTGATTCTTCCTCCATCTCCTGCTGAATCCTATTTCAATTCCCTTTACACCCCTCAGGCAATCCTTTTGTTACCTAAAGAAGACCCTTCCCAGAAATGGGCAAGTCTTACCATCAGGTAAGTTTACACAGGAAGATCGGGGTGGGATGACATTTCCCCAAGCAAGGCCAGGAGAACTTCTAAGCATAGAGTCAAGAGTAGCTTCTAATCAGCATCAGGAGTGACTCAAACAACCCCATCTTCTCAAAATAGAATCATAAATGTGAGGCTGGAGCGATAGCGCAGTGATAAGGCATTTGCTTTGCACGCGGTTGATCCAGGACTGATCTGGGTTCAATCCCCAGCGTCCCATATGGTCCCCCAAGCTAGGAGCGATTTCTGAGCATATAACAGGAGTAACCCCTGAGCGTCAGCAGGTGTGGCCCAAAAACTAAAACCAAAACACAACGAAACAAAATAATCAAATGTGAGAAGCATCCTGGAGAGATACCAAACCAAGGGGCAAACATTGTCAGTTGGGAATGAGGAATTATTCGTATGCCTCAGGTCCTGGGATATGGCCAACTTGGGACATCCCACACATCCATCCTGGGGCAGGAGATGCTGTGAGATGCTCCTCGAACACAGCTATGGGCGATCTCTGGGCTCTGGGTTCCCAGAGAGAGCAGAGCCCCTGGTTATGGGGCATGTAAAAGGCAGTTGAGCTGAGTCAGGCCCTTCTCAATCAGTCCTGTACCAACCGCTGCTGGGGGCTGGTCAGAAGGCAAGTAAGTACTGCCCCCCAACCCCTGCATGCACTGATGGTGCAGAGGAGGCTCAGAGCCCTTTACAGACTATTGCAGAGGCAAGATCAGGGCTGAGAACCTGCAAAGAGAATTTCCTGGAAGTGGCATTGCTGGGCAAGTCATGGAGAGAAGATGTGAGCAGGAGGACCCTGAGAAAGAAGCAAACAGCCAAGGGAGGATTAGGATTTCCAAGTGAGGGTGGGCCTATTTCCCATCCCCTGTATGTGCCCTGGGAAGTGCCAGTTTCCTGATTGCCCAGAGCCACCCCATCCAAAATATTTGTAAAAACCTCAAGGACTGTGACCTTTCATTCTTTTAAGACGCTCCCTGCACCCTGTCCCAAAGAACACAGAGAGCTTGGAGGGCTGGTGGAAATCTTTGAAGCCCATTTGCTGCTAAAGCCTTCCCAGCATGGGGTGCTTTGCTGAGAGCCCCTTTTTCTTGGCACTGCAAATTACTGAAAACTTGTCTGTCTCCTGCTCTGAGCGGGACTGAAAGAACACAAGGAGCAACAAGCCCTGTGAGCTGATGTGAGGTCCAGCAGCAGCTCTTAGGCAGATTTCAGGTGCTTTTGGACACCACCAGGGTGAGCCTGGGAGGTGGGGTGCTGAAGCCAGTACAGGAATCACCCCAGCAGGAGAAAGTCCTGGGCATGAGTGATTCTTGCAGATTCCTCCAGATTTCCAGCTGCTGCAAAGGGGCTGTGAGCAGGAATGAGAAGAAGCAGGGTCCTGGCCCCATCTGACCTTGGCTCTAGGCTCTTTGCCTTTGCAGGTGAAAGAATTCAGGGAGACATCCAGGAAGAGTTGGAGATTTCTTTTTTTTTTTTTTTTTTTTTTTTTTTTTTGTGGTTTTTGGGTCACACCCGGCAGTGCTCAGAGGTTACTCCTGGCTCCATGCTCAGAAATTGCTCCTGGCAGGCACGGGGGGACCATATGGGGCACCGGGATTCGAACGGATGACCTTTTGCATGAAAGGCAAACGCCTTACCTCCATGCTATCTCCCGGGCCCCAGAGTTGGAGATTTCTAAGGGTCTCAGTTAACACTCGAGTCAGCGCTGAGAATCAAAGATCATCTCTGATCAAGTGAAGCACAAACGGGAGTTTTTTCGGCTAGCTGAGGTCTAAGTCTCATCCAATGAGGGGAGTCTTGAAAAGGATCCCAAATCAAATCTCCAACCAGTTTACATAGGGCTTTACAAGCTTCAATAATTTATGCATTTCATTGGTTAATATAAGCAGTTCATCCTTCACCTCTTACATGATTGGCCCATTTCCATTTCCATACAAATCATATCATGTCTTAGGAGTGATGTCCCAACTCATGCTGACTCAACTTTGTGACAAGGGGTCCTTATCTGGTGGAACATTTGGACACACCTAGATCCTCTATTTCAGGAGAACAGGGTACATTTTGTGGTTTTATCTTTGGTCTAACACCCTCTGCCTATGGGGAAGTTGTAGAGTGAGAAAATACTTTACAGTGGCTTTACTGGGCGCATGGGACCATTTTGGTCCTAGGCCCAGTTGGCTTTGGTTCTCACATCTAAAAAAACAGCATACACCCAAGGCACTAAGGTGGGTGCTCTCAAGGGAGTCACTGGCTAGGTAAGGGGGGTGAAGATTTGTTTGTTTTGGGACCATCCCCAAGACTTACCTCCTTTCTCTGCAATCATGGACCATGGTGCTCAGGAAGCCATATGGGATGCCAGCGATTGAACCAGAATTGACCTCAGGCAAGGCAAACACTTTACCTGCTATACTTATAGCTCCAATCCTGAGGGAGTTTTAAGGAGTAAACCAAAGAAAAGAACTAATAGTGTAAGTGGGACCATGTAAGGTTGCATCTACGAAACATGTTTGCTTGCTGTCTTGCATGTTTGTGTGATGGCATGAGCAGTTAGGGCATGTGAGTTAGAATAGATTTGGAGGCCCTTGGTCCTTTAATAGCAGGGGTCTCAAACTCGTGGCCTGAGGGCCGTTTGTAGCCCTCCGTACAACGTTTTGTGGCTTTGCCCTAGAGGAATCTTTTTTTGTTTTTGTTTTTTTAGTTGTTTGGGTCACACTCCACAATGTTCAAGGCTTACTACTGACTTTGCAATCAAGGATCACCCCGACTTTGCCTCCTGCGACCCCAGGTAAATTGAGTTTGAGACCTCTGTTTTATAGACAAACGAATTGGTTCTTTTCTACCAATTCCCATGTGGCCTCATCAGGAACAGAGCTGCCCAGGGCTTCTTTCTTACTTGTAAAATAAAAATCTATAAGCTGTGATCTTATCTCACATGCTGTGTTTCTAACTCCTTAGGCGATGAGTCTGAAGAAGCAGGGTAGTGGCAAAGAAATAATATCAAGTCAGTCTGGAAAAGGACAGACATGGTGTCCCTGGTCTTTGCCTCTCGCTCTCTCTGCCTCAGCCAAAAAGCCAGAACCACTTCTATTTATTATCCAAACCGATATGCAATTCCAAGAGAGGGAAGGTTGAGTTAATCCAGGTGGGCTTTTACATTTCAAAGGAAGAGGTTTTAGGAAAGAGGAAGTTGGGGGAACACCTGTTTGGAGTAGGTAGCTGGGTTTTATCTTATACCTTATGCCTCAGTTTGTCTGACTGGAAAGAACATTATGCTCAGTTATGCACAAGTCTTGTTACCCATTTCCCTCCTTCTTTCCACCTGGTTCTGTTCTGTGAGCACCCATCACCACTTCTGGGGTTTTCTCTTACCCACATTTTTGGTGCTGCTTCCTGATTTAAATGATTCTTATGAATTACCCCCATCTTTTGTGCCCCACTAGATCCAAGCTTTGAAAGGGCCGGGGGTGGGGGAGGCAGTCACAGCAGTTTCCAAACTTTGGGCAGAGCCACTGAATAGAACCTCTGTTTCTCATCTCTCAAGTGCTCGCTTGACAGAATGTTCCCCTTAAGACTTCAGACTGACCTTTGAAATAAGTGCTGTAGGGGCTGGAGAGATAGCAAGGCAGAGAGGGTGTTTGCCTGACAAGTGGCTGACCCGGGTTTGAGTCCTGGCATCCCAGATGGTCCCTTGAGCCTACCAGGAGTAGTTTCTGAGCACAGAGCCACAAATAACCCCTGAACACTGCCAGGTGTGGTCCAAAAATGAAACGAAGAGGAAAATAAAAAAGAAATAGGTGATTAGGAAGCAGGTGCTACTTATACCCCTATTATATCTACTTCGGAAAGGAGCTCAGAGAAATTGAGGCTGTTCTCCAGGTTCCACAGCTGGCAAACAACACGTGTATATCAGGCGTGGGAGCCAGGGGTACTGCTCCACCTCCCAGAAGTCATCACAGACCGTGTCTTTTGCCTCCTGTTTTCAGCCTCCAGGTGCTCAGAGCTCACTCCTGGCTCTGTGCTCAGGAGGGGCTTGAGTGATCATAAGTGGTGCATGGATAGAACCTAGTTAGGCTGCAGACTTGAGACCCCTCATTTCATACCTTTTCCCTCTTACAATGTCACTGTATCAGTCTGGGGATCCAGCCAAGATACAGCTTTCCTGTTCAGCTCTCTGATGCTCAGGCCAGAGCTTCTAAAAATGACATCTGAATTCATCCTTGGTCTCCTGTCAGTTTTTACGTATGCCGAGACACCAAGAATGTGAGGTCTATAGCAATGATTCTTCAACTACTGGCCATGGGTCCGGGTGGAACTGCAGGTGGAGCTGAAAGGTTGACAATCACTGCTCAGTTGCCTTGGATGTAGCTGTGGTTCACAGACCCACATGCAGAACAACTGCCAGGTCACAGGATTCAGGAGGCTGCAAGATTTTGCTCCAGAGCAATGTCCACAAGGCTGGTGATGTGTCCCAGAGTCTGAGCTCAGCTCTAGACACACACCTGCTCAGCACTACTACAGGGGTGTGGAGAGAAGAAGTAGCCTCCTGCATCTGCACTTGTGACTCTGTTTAGTGTGGAAGTGGTTCTTTCTTTCTTGGTTAAACAGGCTGGACTCCCACTTCTACCAGAAAACCATACAGTGAAATGTCCTTTCCCTTGTTGTTCTTTAAGAGAAAATCTGCTCTTTAGGGGAACAACCCTTCTCTCACTGTAGACCTTAATGATAGGCCCAATCATGGATCCTGTAATCCCTGGCCATGGGGCCATGATCCCAAATCAGTTAGACTCATTCATTATAGGCCCAAGAATGAGGGTGCTCATGTCTATGGTTGAGGTTGGGGTTGCTATAGTTTACCTGACTCTGGACCCTGGAGAACAAAAAGGTGTATTTGTGATAAGTGGGAAGGAGCTGAAACAGAAAGAGGCAACAAGGCAAAGAAGGAAAGAGACAGACAGACAAACACAGAGAGACAGAGATAGAAAGACTGAAGCAAGAGAAGGAACTCCCAAGTCCTGAGGCTTAGGTCCTCCACCCCCAAGTGGAACCAGAGCTCAAAAACTCTCTCTTTCATCTACCCTGATTTACATCTCTAGAGCTTGCAACCCAAAGAATTCCAACAACACCTGATCACAAGGTTGGTCTATCCAGCTATGGAGATTTGTTAAGTGAGAGAACTTTGCCAATATCCAACAGAATTAAGACTCTCTATTACCTTCTGCACTCAGGAGGCTCCAGGTTAGGAATATGCAGCTCTGGTGAAAACATTCACAAACCTGCAGGCCAGGAGAGGGTGTGCAGAGCACTGTGCTGATGAAAGATATGACACCTCCTGGGAGGAGTGTGACTTTACCACATGTTGAACTGTTCCCCCCCCACTTGCCCCCGTGGTGTATTTCCCAATTTTCGGGGTCCTTCTGTAGAGCCACTGCTCCTGGAATTCTCCTTGAGGCAGAAGTCTGGGAGCCACTGCTCCAGAGATGGGGAATGACAAAGAGGGGTGCCACCCCCGTTTGACCAGATATTACTCACAGGCTTGATTCTGAGCTGTCCCTCCTCCCTCACAGAGAGCTTTGGTCGAGAGATATAGGGTGACTTTTTTTTTTTATAATACATTGTGGTGCTCTTAAACATTCCTAAACTCCAGCATTCATGTTTAACTTCTCCCTGGTACCTCACATCCCTGGTTGTCCATCTCTGGTGTCCTGGGTCTGGCCACCATGCAGGTATCTCAGTTCCTCTTGCCCTATATAAGCACTATTAGAAGGGATGGTGGTCATTGGTGGTCAGCCTGGGACCCATTCTTTTCAGTTTGTGAGCTGGGGGGGGGGGTACGTCCTCAGCCCCAGATGTACCAGGAGGACAAAAGCTGACCCTTGCTGACAGACTGGATTGGCTCAACCACACATGTGAGTGGACAGCAGTGTGAATGCTTCAGTAGCTAAGAGAAGGAGGGTAACACCAGGAACAGGGTGACGCTCAAGGACCAGGGCTACCTGACTTTGAAAATGGAGTTAGTTCCTTCTGGTTTTGCAGGAAGTACTTTGCAAACATAGTAAAATCTGTCACAACTACTCTGAGGGAAGAAATAACAAGAATCTCACTCACAGTGCTACTCTAATACCATGACCTTAATTCCCCACTTGACCTTTAAAACAACTTAAAGAATCTAAGACATGCTACCAGTTATGTTGTAGGGAAAAATTCATGCAGGTACACATGCACACAATTTTATACAGATGACTTAGGGAAGAATTACACAGTTTCCGCTTCCATACAAGCATCACTTCTGTCTACTCCCTACTTATTTCCAGGGCCAGACATCACAGGACACTTTGTTCTCAGGATTCAATTCTTGTGCATGAGGTAGGGGGAGCTGATAGAGCAAATGGCAGTAATACACAGCAAGGAAAGACCACACATAGCATAAATATATTCATTAAACCTAAACCAGATAGATCTGCAGCTCAACTTCTCCTTCCTTGGTTCCTCGTCATGTCTTCCAACATGAAGCATGATGAATAACTCAATCTACAAAGGAACAACCCTACCCAACAGCAATTCCACTTGCTGGCTTTTGAAAATCTTACAAAACCAACTGACCATCTATCTCCACAAGCCCAAAGGGATTTCCTAAGCAATGACCTTTGCTAGTGCTTCTGGGACATTTTAAATTGCAGTGGGCCCCCTTCTCAGGATACTTTATTCTTCTCACCTATTTTTATTTCAGAGGTGCTATGGTAAGGAGAATTATGATATGTAGGTAGTTTATTGTTTCCTTTATTAATGTGCAATTTACCAGCTCTCTCCTGCTAGAATATACACATAAAGAAGCAGGGTAGGAAGTAAACTGTAGATTAGGTACTTGCCTTGCACATACCTTGACACCCCATATAAGTCCCCTGAGCGTGTGCCAGCTCAATCTCCCTTCCCAATAAAAATAATGTAAGCAAAGATCATTGTCTCTCATGGGTTGGAGAGATAACGTGGAGGTAAGGCGTTTGCTTTGCATGCAGAATGGTTCGAATCCCAGCATCCCATATGCTGGAGCTTGCCAGGAGTGATTTCTGAGCTTAGAGCCAGGAGTAATCCCTGAGAGCTTCTGGGTGTGACAAAAAAAAAAGAGAGAGAGATAATTGTCTCATTTCCTTGGTGTTTCTCAAGTGCTTAGAGTTGAACAAAGAACAAAACAATTGCACAGAGATAATCAAAGACAATTTAGGATCAGGACTGCTGTCATGTAGAATTTACAAAGGAAAAACATTTTGAGTTCTAAGGCAGATTCTAACCTTGGCCTGGTCATTTAACCTTTTCTAGCCTCTGGTTCCTTGTGCATAAAACTAATGGGACTTGTGCATTTGACAGGTATCTGCTGTGACATACACAATCACGGACAAGAGGCTACAAAGATGTTTCTAGCATTCATTTCTTTCTTTGCTTTTTTTTTTTTTTTTGCAGATCTTTAAAGACCTTTATTATACTTTTAGCCATTTCTATTTAGGTGATGATCATTAGACTATTGTTCATCATATACTTTTTAAATACTTTTTATTGTAACCAAAGTGAATTGCAAATCTCTCACGGTAATATTTAAGCTACATAGTGGCAATAAATCAGGGCCATTCTCACCACCAGTGCTGTCCTCCCTCCATTCCTATTCCCAGCAAGCACCCCATATCTGCTTCACTTGCCCCTCCTGAATCGCACTCAATTTCTTTTTTTTTATTATAATAATAATTTTTATTTTGCCCAAAGTGGATTACATATCTTGCACAGTTATATTTTAGGTACATATTAACATTAATTCGGGGAATTTCCATCACCAAAGCTGTCCTCCCTCCACCCCTTTCCAGCTTGCATCCCATATCCCCCTCCCATACCACCAGGGCTGCTAGTATAAGTGGTCCGCTCTGTGTCTAGCTTGATATAGATTGGGTATCGATTCTTTTGTCTTTGGCTTTGATTTGGTGTTTAAGTCCAATCATTTTTATTACTGCTTAGTGATCATACAATTGTTTGGTCCTGGTACCCTCCATTATTTCCCCCTCAATTTGAGAGGCGGAGCAAGATGGTTCAAGTTATGTGATTCTGTTTGAAGAGAAGAAAAGCAATAAAATGGGGTAAAAATCAAACAAGCCAAAAATGGGCGAAGTCCTTAGAGGCTCTCAACATCAGTTTGCGAGAAGAAAGGAAAAAAGGAAGAGAAACATCACAGCAATACAAAAAGAAAAAATCAAACAAAAAAAACCCAATGAGCACTACAGTAATAAAGACAAGAACCACATAATAGCACGGTCCTGAAATAAAAACAAAACAGAAAAAAAAAAAAAAACCAAAAAAAAATCGGGGCCCAGGAGATAGCATGGAGGTAAGGCGTTTGCCTTTCATGCAAAAGGTCATCGGTTCGAATCCCGGTGCCCCATATGGTCCCCCGTGCTTGCCAGGAGCAATTTCTGAGCATGGAGCCAGGAGTAACCCCTGAGCACTGCCGGGTGTGACCCAAAAAAAAAAAAACAAAAAACAAAAAAAAAAAAAAACAAAACAGAGAGAATAATAATGAATGACAATAACAATAATAATAATTAGCATAATAATGATAATAATTAGCATAATAATAAGCATAATAATGAAAACAACAACAATAACAAAACCCAAGACCAAAAAATAAATAAATAAATAAAAATCATTTTGTGCTGCTTCTTTTTTTTCTGCATAGGCACAGTAAATATTGGGGAAATTAGAGAGGGAATTCCCTTGGCCTAAGAGATACAGTGTTTCTCCGCCCTTGAAGTATACTGTCCTGGGAATAAGTTCGCATTCAGTTTCTAGTCTTCTCCCCAAAGTGGTTTCAAAAGGCCCCGCTCCTCCAAGCCCCGCCCACCCTAGGCCCCGCCTCCAGCCGCACACCTGAGGCCGAGGGGCCCCGCCCACTCCGGTGCCCCTATCCAATGGCCAAGGCACACGGTGAGCTGAAACTTTAGGTGTCCTCTTGGCGCCTGACCAGAGCCCTGGGAACTCAGTTCCCCTTAGGCAGTCGTCTCCTCGCATAGCGCCCGGCACGTGCTGGACGACCCACTCCCCTCGGAAGGACTGCTCGGAAAGGCCGGAGATGCTCCAAGCTTCGCTGTTCTCCCCTAGAAGCCTGGGTCTTCTGGCTGGAGTGGCGCTCCGTGGCATTCTGGGAGTTGTAGTTTTCTCTCTCCAAGTTCTTCCCCCGTTACTGTTCAGACTGCTCCGCCGTCCCAGACCTTCCCGGGACTACAACTCCCAGACGCCCGCGCGGGTCTCCGGTCACGTGGTCCGCCCGGCCGCGGGGTGGTGGGCGGGGCCGGCCGGGTGCTCCGCCGCTGTCAGTCGGGAACATCTGGTGACATCTGGAGCCCACGGGCCCCCCAAGACCCCGCCATGGCGCGCGCGGGCGCCGTGGGGACGCATCTCCCCGCGTCAGGTTTCGACCTTTTCGGGGACCTGAGGAAGATGAACAAGCGCCAGGTAACGGGGCTGTCGATGGCCCCTGGGCGGGAGTCGGGGTGCACGGCCGGGGGAGCCCCACTTGGGCTCCAGTCGCGCGCGATCGAATGCGTTCGTGCACAGGACGCGGAGTCAGGGCTCGAGGGGGGCCGGCCCCCGAGTTCCAGATCTTGGGGAGCAGGCGGAGGGGGTGCGAGGGAGGGCTCGGGCTGCAGGGACAGCAAAAGGAAGGCCCTTGGGGGACGGGGGACCGTCCAGGGACGCCTCCAGTGGGGCAGGGTCCCCACGAGGGCCGTGTCTCTCCATCCCTCCCTCTCCGCGTTGGGGCTCTGGGCTTGGGAGGTCCGGACCCGCTTTCCAAGGAGGTCCCAGGTATCTCCGACTCAGTTCTCACACCAGCCGAATGGTGACACCTGGAAGGTAGGTGGTTTGCACGCAGGTGACCCGGGACCCAGGGCGCAGGGCTCCCTCCATCTGGGCCCCAAGCTCCCGGGTCTCTCTTCTCTCTTTTCTTTAGCCTGTGCTCCGCCAGCACCACCTTCTGTGGTCCTTAGAGAACTTAGCACTTCAGAATAAGGAAAGGGGGTACAAGGCACTACTGTCAAGGATTCCTTAGCACCTGGGGAAATGTGATAGACCCTAACTTGACTGTCTATGCCAAGTCAACACACATATCCTAATACACAGCGAGTGCCAATACTGTTAGGAACACTAAATTACAGAGAGAAAATGGAACCTTCCAGGTTGGAAATGGGGTTGATTTCTCCTGATTGAAAGTAAGCACTTCCTTTCTTTTTAATTAAAAAAAATTTTTTTAGGGCCGGAGCGGTGGTGCTAGCAGTAAGGCGTCTGCCTTGCAAGCGCTAACCTAGGACAGACCGTGGTTCAATCCCTCGACGTCCCATATGGTCCCCAAGCCAGAAACAATTTCTGAGCGCATAGCCATGAGTAACCCCTGAGCGTCACTGGGTGTGGCCCAAAAACTTAAAAAAAAATAGATCACTGAGAGATACAGAGTTAAGAAGTTGTTGCTAGTTGAAGCAAGTACCCTCTTTCTCTTGTTTGTCTCTCTAGCCAGGTATGTGGCAGAGTCCATGACTTCTTGTTTTTTCATGTGGGCTTATATGGGCATCATTTTCCTTCCCATGTAGCATTTCAAGCCACTGCTGTAGGATGGGGTGTTGGGGGCTTTGAGTTTTGTGAACTCTGATTTAGACTGTGCAGAGCTGCTGAGTTCACTAGAGTTTCTGGGACTGAGGCTGAGTTGTTACCAGGATTATCACTGGCATACATAACCCAACAGCCAAGGGACCCTGGGCATGGACTCTGTTTACATGGTACGTTACTGGGAAATAGAGTTTTATTTGAAGATCTAGAATTGAGGGTTATATTATATTTTGGGGCTGTGTGTGGGCCACATCTGTTTGATCTCTGAGTTACTCCTGGCTCTGCACTTTAAAATTACTCCTGGCAGGCTCCGAGGACCATATGGGATGCCGAAGGTTGAACCATGGTTGGTTGTGTGCAAGGCAAATGCCTTATCTGCTGTGTTGTTGCTCTGGCCCCAAATTTTATGATATTTTAAAATCTATGCTGATTGCTGATGTGAACATTGTGGACAACAGAGGAGTCATGTGATGCATGTATCCACTCTACTTTACCAGCTACAATACCTGTAAACTCTCTCTCTCCTCTCTCTCTCTCTTCTCTCTCTCTCTCTCTCTCTCTCTCTCTCTCTCAGAACAGGCTTAATTCAGGAGCTCAAATATGGTTATATACGTATATAGTAATGTAATGTACTATAAATATATTAAAGAGTTTCGTTCCTTTGCTCATTTCCTTTTTCTTCTCCCTCCAAAATTGCAGCTGGTAAGTGACACTATGTCAGGCATGCATGCTTGCTCTCCCCTAATCTTGAAAGGGGGGCCTCTAATTTCTATGCCGCTTCTGCTTACTATTAATTAAGGCAAGAGCCACATGCAAATACAAGGGCTCTTTGTTTCTGTAGTGAGAAAGAAATGCAGCTACTGGCATTTCTGGTGCTCTGTTGGCTGAAATACCAAAGTGTTTGAATCTCTTGGACATTGGCTAGTTCCTCTTGGCTTCACAGAGGTCGAGAGTGGACTTGCCTGTGGGAGCTCTGGGGCTGTGCAGTGTGAAGAAGCCTGTGGAGTTGGTTGGCAGAGACAAGCAGCAAAAGGCAGTGTGGGTGGGTTTGGATTCTAATCTGTTTGCCATTAGTTCAGTCATAATTCCATTCCTGGGTTACCAGGATTTCAATATGGGACTTAGATGATGGCTAGGTTTTTGTATAATTGGCCACTTCTTGAGCAAATCTCTGTCTTGCTCAAAGGGATAATTTTAGGGGATCATTTTATGACCTCTTGGAGAAGTTTTTTGAAACTTAGGACAATCACACCCCAGGATGTATTTTTAGCCCATGGCCTTCCATAGGTAAGTGGCTGGGCTTTGGGATTTGCTGTACTGAGGGTAAAAGGTTCTTTTTGTAAATCTGTCTGAAAATAGCAATCTCTTCCTAGGTTTATCTCAGTCAGCTCCGTAATTCATAGTGAAAATGTTTCTTCATCAAATCCTTTGAATCAAGTGGTGCCCTCAGTGAACCCTGTCAACAACTTCCACTTTCAGATGTGACCATAGAGAGTGGCTTGAGAAGCAGAGTTGAATAGGGGGTAGCAAAACCCTTGGACAGTGCTACCACTTAGCGCCCCATTTCCCCTGCTTGCCTGAAAATTGAATGACTGACAGTCTCATGATTTCCTATTTGCACAGTTGCTACGGAGCTTAAAATTTGGTAGATACTTGGGGCTGGAGCCACAGTACAGTGGGTAGGGCATTTGCCTTGCACACAGCTGACCTGGGTTCGATTCCTGGCATTCCATATGGTCCCCCAAGTACTGCCAGGCGTGATCCCTGGGTGCAGAGCTAGAAGTAACTACTTAACACCTTTGGGTTGAACACACACACACACACACACACACACACACACACGTACTTTAATTCAGTTATGTTTATTTTCCCATATTACAACAAAATGTCTTTACAGCTACTTTAATTCTTTTTTCGGGGATGAGGGGCACATCTGGTGGCTCCTAGCTCCGTGCTCAGAAATTACTCCTGGCAGGCTCAGGGAACTATATGGGATGGTGGGGATGGAGCCCAGTTCAATTGTGTTCAAGGAAATGCATCACCTGATGTATTTTCACACCAGCTCTACTTTAATTCATTAAAAAAAATTAAGTCAGGGCCAGAGTGATGATATAGCAGTAGGGCATTTGCCTTGCCTCAGTGATGCTGACCCAGTCTGACCTGGTTCAATTCCTGGCATCCCATATAGTTTCCCAAAGCCTGCCAGGAGCGATTTCTGAGTGAAGAGCCAGTAATAACCTCTGAGTACTACCAGATGTGGCCCCAAAACCCCAAAAATAAATAAATTTAAAATAATATCTTCATTTTCAAAGTTATCCTTCAGAATAACCCAACATGCACAATTTCACCCAGGTGTAGCACTAAAAGGGCCAGTTTTGAACTGCTTTTTAACCTTGCTTCCCTGATTAGCAGATTTACCACGAGCAAAGTAACCACCCTACCCACTGTTCTGTCTCTTTGGCCCTGCTCACCACTATTTATAGTTAATAAAGTTTTATTGAAAGATGATTGTTCATTCATTCATGTCATCTCTAGCTGCTTTCTCACCACAAAGGAAGACTCAAGTTCTGTCATCAGCGATTAATTGGACCATTTGCTGGGGTGGGGGAACACCTTGAAGAACCGGCTGAAAGTGAGAACTCTAAAAGAGCTAAAGAGAGAGACCATCTTCCTAAGAGGAACTCCCTCCCACCCAATGTGGCTGGGGTGCAACTAGTGAGGAAGGCCCAGGACCCATGGCATTTCAGACACCACATTCACCTCCTGGGGGGCTCTGAGGAGGCCACAGAGGGAGCAATGCCCACATGTCCTGGAAAGGAGCACAGGTAGAGGTGAGGGAACTCCTGAGCTGGTCAGGAGGCGCTAACCTTAGGGGTAGGAAGAGCAAGGACACCCTGGAGTGAGCACAGCAGACCCCGGGGTGCAAGGTTGGGGTGGCTGGAGCTGGATGCCATGGTTGAGGGGAGGTAGGGGCTTATGCTAGGCCAGGAGACAGTGGGGGGCGTCTCAATATCAGGGTTCTCAGAATGGGGGCCTCAGCAGAGGGTTTCAGTGTTACAGTCTCTGAATGGAGGTCTCAGTTTTGGGGTTCTCAGTACTAGGGGTCATATGGTCACCATGATAGGCCCTTGACAACATTTGGACCAAGGAGAAGGAAGTGGCAGGAAGCTCGAGAGGGAGAGGCATGGATATGGGGAGTCTGAGGCTGGGCCCAGAGGAGTAGAGGTATGATCACGTCCTAGGCAAGGGGGCGAGGGAGTGGGAGTCGTGGGGGGCCAGAGACATCCTGGTGTGTGTGGGCAAAGCTCTAAGCAGACCTTTGTCTGGGAAGGAGGATCCCATGGAAAAATGGGGAGACACTGAGAGGAGAGGAGCACATAGTGGTTGGTATCCCTGTGTCGGGACACCTGAGAAAGCTGGTTCTGAACCTGGCTGCTGATTCCCTGCTGGCGGGCTGGACACTGGGCATGTTGATTCTGGAGGCTCCCAGCATGGTTCTCACATTGTGGCCCTGGCTGAGGATTTGCGGGTAGAGCCACTACTTCCGCTGTGACCATAGCGTCCCCAGGAACCACCAGCCTCGTCTGATTCAGCCACCTCAGCCACCTGGTGATTGTGCTGAGAAATTGCCGGTCAGCTACTGGGAATCCCTTCAGAGTGCAGTACTCTGGAGTTTCTGGGTCTACCCACTGTATCCTTGGGGCCCCCAAGCTTTCATTTCTTCAGGCCTTGTGCCTTTTTCAAACCAGAGGTTGGTTTGCTTAAAGCTACAATTAAACAACAGCTCAACTGGTCCAAGGGAAACTGTGCAGTGCAATGCTCAGGACTGAACCCAGACCTCCTGCATGCAGGGCTTGTGTTCCAGCCCCTTGACCCATTTCCCTGGCCCCCAGAACTGTACTGGGAGCTGCATCCAACCCTCTAAGTGCCCAGAACCCTATGTTCTTGCTCAGTTCCAGTTAGATTGGAGTCATGGAGGAAAATGGGTCGGTACAGAACCCTAGGAACCAAGACTCATTTCAATAGGACATTCCAGAAAGGGTGTCAGTTAAACCAGTGGGTAATTAAGGCACAATCCTATGATCTGGTCCTATTTGCTCAGAATCACCTTTAAGAGGCAGGAGGGGGACCAGAGCAGGTGTTTCCTCCCCTTGGGGAAGTGGGAGAAAAGGAAAAGAGTCAGACCTGGAAGGAGGCAACAAAGCTGAAGCTGATATTTAGCTGCCAGTCACTTTCAGGGGAGAAATCTTGAGGTTTTGTTTTGCGCTGCCAGGGATAGAACCCAGAGCCCCAGGCCTCTTGACTGATCTGCCCATTGAGAGACACAGGAACAAACTCCTGGGGACCAGGGGGCTCGATTGTGAGCCCTGGCTGTGGCCGCTGGTTCACCTGGTCTCTTTTTTCAGCTCTATTACCAGGTCCTGAACTTCGCCATGATTGTGTCGTCCGCGCTGATGATCTGGAAGGGCCTGATTGTGCTCACAGGCAGCGAGAGCCCCATCGTGGTGGTGCTGAGGTGGGTCCTGGGAGCCACAGAGGCTGCATTGCTCTATTGGTGGCACCTTCCTTCTGTGCACACTGAGTGTTGTAGCCACTCACCCCCAATAAAATAATAAAATTCAAATTAATATGAATCAATTGCAAAAGAATAAAATCAATGTGCCTGCAAATATAGTATGACTACCATATTGCTGATGTATACAGGGATTAAAATCTACTTAATTTGGGAAGTAAATGATGGGGAGAGACGATAGGACAGTGGCGGAGAAGAGCCAAAACTGTTACAGAGTGTGGTGCTAGAATGTTCAATGCACAGAACCCTGCCACTATTGGAAATCATGGTGCCTAAGATAATTTTTTGTTTGGTTTTGTTTTGGGGCCACGGGTTATATCTGGTTTTGCACTCAGGAATCACTCCGGGAAATCTTGGGTACCATAGGATCTTGGGGATCAAACCCAGGTCTGTTGTGTTTAAGGCAAAAGCCCTACCACCTTTACTATGGCTTCAGCCCCTAAAATAATATTTTGTTTAACTTTGGTGTCTCATGTGGTGATGTTCAAGGCATACTCCCGACTCTGCACTAAGGAATTAGTCCTGGTGGTGCTCCAGGGGTCAGTGGGATGGTAGGGATTGAACCCAGGTCAGCTGCAGCAAGGCAAGGGCCTTACCTGCTGTATTATTGCTCAGTCACAAGTGCCAGTTGTTTTTTATTTCTTATGTCTGAGAGTACTACTTAGATACTTTATTCATATTTTTGCTTCACATACAAAATTTTATTTTATTTTGGTTTATTTTGGACCACACAGGTGACACTCAGGGGTTACTCCTGGCTTGAGGGACCATATGGGATGCCAGGGGATTGAACCGCGATCTGTCCTACGCTAGTGCCAGCAAGGCAGACTCCTTACCGCTCTGTGCCACTACTCCAGCCCCCAAATTTTTATTTTTAATGTCTGCATAGTATTGTCTTGCAGCTATGTATATACCACCTTTTTCCCTACAATTACAGTACTGTTCTTGATTGAGTTTCAGTCATACAATGTCCAGCAACCTTCGTCAGTGCATTTTCCACCAGTATCCCAGTTTCCCCACCCTATCTGCTTTGTGGTAGACATTTTTCTTCTCACTCTTTCTCTCTCTCTCTCTCTCTCTCTCTCTCTCTCTCTCTCTCTCTCTCTCTCTCTCTCTTAGACACTATGCTTTGTACTGTTACTGAAGTGCTATCTATCATGCATATCACTTTTCTTTTTTTTAGTACTTAGTTCTTACCCAGAGTGATATTTCCAACTATCTCTGTCATAATGGACCCTTCTCTGCCCTAAAAGCTTTCCCTACTGTTTGTGGCAAGCTTGCTACCATGATCAAGCCCTAGGTTTCTTTTTTTGTTTGTGTTTGTTTGTTTTTTGGGCCACACCTGAGAGCATTCAGGGGGGTTTTCGTGGCTCTGCACACTGAAATCACTTCTAGCAGGCTTAGGGGACAATATGGGATACTGGGTATCAAATCCAAGTCATCTGCATGCAAGGCAAACACTCTACCTGCTGTGCTCTGATTCTAAGTTCCTCTTTTTTTTTTTTTTTTTTTTTTTGGTTTTTGTGTCACACCCGCAGCGCTCAGGGGCTACTCCTGGCCCTACACTCAGAAATCGCCCCCAGCAGGCTCGGGAACCATATGGGATGCCGGGATTTGAACCAACATCCTTCTGCATGTAAGGCAAATGCCTTACCTCCATGCTGTCTCTCCTGCCCCCTAAGTCCCTGTTTTCAATCAGCCACATGTCTCCCAGTTCCAAGCATGGACACTTCTTCTTTCCTCACCGCTCAGGACCCACTCTGGGTCTGGAAAGTGTTGATATCCACTGAAAACTCCAGGCCCAGCATTTGCAGTGCTTAAGAAGAAAATGTGGGAGATAGCATGGAGGCAAGGTGTTTGCCTAACATGCAAAAGGTCATCAGTTCGAATCCCGGTGCCCCATATGGTCCCCCGTGCCTGCCAGGAGCAATTTCTGAGCATGGAGCCAGGAGTAACCCCTGAGCACTGCCGGGTGTGACCCAAAAACCAAAAAAAAAAAAAAAAAAAAAAAAAAAAAAAAAAAAAGAAGAAAATGTACATCTGCGTTTCACCTTTGAAACCAAGCAGTGAGCAGTTATAACCACTCAACAGTCACATGGTGAAATGTTATCCATATGCCAATTTGGGGACTGAAAAGATGGGGTGTGGTAGTTTTGCAGTGATTCACTGACCAGCCTCAAGAGTCTGTCTGGAAACAGTGGGAAAGACTTCAGGCTGACTTTAAAGCTAAAAGTGGGGTGCCAGAGTGATAGCCCAGTGGGCAGAACATTTACCTTACAAGCAGCCAACCTGGGTTCAATCCCTGGCATTTCTTATGGCCCACCAAGCCTGCCAGCGGTAATAATTTCTGAGTACAGAGCCAGGAGTAACTCCTGAGCACCACCAGGTGTGCTCTCCCCCCCCCCCAAAAAAAAAGTCAAAGTGAGCTGTTTCCCTGTGCAACATCCACCTTATTCTGGGTTGTTTCTCACTCAAGCCAACTTCCTCAGAGTCACTCTAGGTTGTCCCCCTCATGCATCGAGCTCCATGACTTAGCCAAGAGGCTGGTCCCCCCTCCTTTGTCACTGGGTGTTGAAATGGATAGTCTCAGTGGCCTGGCATGTCCCCACTGCCACCGGGTCACAGGCCTGTATTCCTGCCTCTTCCCAGTGGCAGCATGGAACCAGCCTTTCATCGGGGGGACCTTCTGTTCCTCACCAACTTCCGGGAAGATCCCATCCGAGTTGGCGAGATCGTGGTGTTTAAAGTGGAAGGACGTGATATTCCGATCGTGCACAGAGTAATCAAAGTTCACGAAAAGTAAGTAGGCTTGACTTGGGTGTCTGAGGGCTGGAATGGATCCTTGGAAAGCATTGATGCTGTGGATTAGGTTTCGAGCCCAGCCTTTAGGAACTGGAAGGCACCGGTCTGCAAGGTTGATGGAATCTTGCCTGCAGGAAGTGGCAGGGCCAACAAGGCGCCTTAGATGAAGTTGAGGTCACCGGAAATCTTGAGACGCTGACATTCCTGCCTAGTGTCCATTACGTGAGAGAGTGTTAAGGAAAAAGCGAATCCTCTTGTCACACAGGGCTATTCAGAGAGGTGATTGGTTTTTCCAGTAGGCAGGCAAGGCTCTTTATCTCCAAGAGACTGTCACTCTGGCCCAAATGGAGTTCCCTGAAGCATGCACAGTCCTTGGGAGAAGCGTTCCTTACCCCTACTCAGTCCTTGAGTGCTGGAATGCCCCCAGACTCCCTTGCCCTTGAAGGCCAGCAGCAGTTGCTTGGTCCTGGACTATGTGGGAACCAGAGCCATCACCTCCAGCTCAGCTCCATCAAGTTCCCAGCAATGTACACAACTCTT
>PVKC010006415.1:0-31196 GCA_004027635.1 Crocidura indochinensis
ACCAGTATTATTTTAAGAATCCAGATATTTCTAACTGAATTGTCTGATCTTTGATGTTATGACAATTTGTCAAAAATAGAAAGGTTAGTATTAATTCTGAATATCTAGAAAAAGTTATCTTCTTTTTTTTTTTTCTTTTGGTTTTTGGTCCACACCCAGTGACGCTCAGGGGTTACTCCTGGCTATGCGCTCAGAAGTCGCTCCTGGGGAACTGGGGGATCGAACCTCGGTCTGTCCTAAGCAAGCAGGCAAGGCAGGCACCTTACCTCCAGCGCCACTGCCCGGCCCCGAAAAAGTTATCTTCTAATAGTTGTCTTAATTATATTCTAATAGTTTCATTAAAACAGTATTTTAAACACAATCTTTATATTTAGTCCCTCTGATTGCCATTTAACTCAAAATATATTTTTAGCAATAAAAATCTGCTCACTTAAATAATAAATATGCAATAAACAATAAATAATATGCAATTTTCACATTTGGGACATTTGGGAATACAGTAAGATGCTCTTATGCAATTTAATTTTGAATACATAGTTACTTATTTTCCCATTTCTGGTTCTATAGTTACCAAAGAGTAAGTCTAGCAGAAATTAAAAAAAAGAAAACTTTACAGAAGATTACGTTATATGAAAAATCAAAGATTCTAGGGTTTGTTTTGAATAAACATGTCAATTCCCTCATTTTGTTTAAGTATGTGAGGAGTGAGATAATTTAATGGCTGTTTATTTCTTTTGACTTATTTTTGTTTTTGCATGACACATACTAATACCATTCTTGTTATAATAAACTGTATGCTTTTCCTCCTTTTATTTATTTATTTATTGTTTGGGGGGGACCACATTTTTCAGTGTTCCGGAGTTACTCCTGACTGTACTCAAGAATTAGAAATGACATTGTCCAAGAGAACATATGGAATGCCAAAGACCATATGGGATAGGTCCCATAAAAAGCCATTATACTATCTGTATCCACTGTACTCTCTCCGTAGCCTTTTGTCATTTTTTATTCACTAGTTATATTCCATTGTGTATACATGTAACAATTTATTTATATATTCATAAGCAGCTGATTCATTTCCAGAAGTTAGCTATTGTGAATACTACTGCAATAGGTATGTTTTCATTTTTCAAATGGATATTTTTGTTTTCTTTGGCTATTTTCCTGGCAGTAGTAACTCTTACGATTAGGTTTTTTTTTGTTAGTATGTGTGTTTCTGTGTGTGTTTGTGTGTGTGTGTGTAAAATAGAATTTTATCAAGTTATGGTGATCTAATTCAGAATTCCAAACATATACTTTATTATTGAACTATATTCACTGTTTTGAGAAAACTTCTTAATCATTTTCATATAACCAGTAGTTACTACACATCAGTGAATGAGGTTTCTTTCTGTCTTCAACCTCATCAATACTTGTCCTTTCTCTTCATCTTCAATAAGCATTGTTGTTCCTGAGTTTTATGATATAGTCATTCTGTGGTGTGAGAGGATTTAGTGCTGTCTTGATTTTAGTTTCCTTGTAATCAGTTATCATGACCAATGATTCATATGACTGATGATATATGACAGTATATGTATTAAGCAAGTGTTTTTTCCAGTTCCTCAAAATTTTAATGTGCTTTGAGATTTGTTGATTTTTGAGTTGTATCAGTCTTTTTCTTAATTAACTTATTAGTTTATACATATTAGCTCTATTAGCTTATTTAGTTATATATATATGTTTGTAAATATTTTTCTTATATTGATTGTTTTCTTCATTTTAATAGACTCAGATCTAATTTATATGTGCCTTTAGTCCATGTTTATTTAAAAATTTTGCATGATGTGATATGATTTCATTCTCAAAGAAGTGGATCAAACATTTCTGAAATTCATGTGGAACAATGAACACCCTAGAATAGCTAAAGCAATCCTTGGGAAAAGAAATAAGGGAGACATTACTTTCCCTTTTTATAAACTGTATTACAAAGCTATAGTTATCAAAACAGCATGGGATTGGAATAAAGACAAACTCTGTGATCAGTGAAATAGGCTTGAGTACTCAGTGAATGTTCCCCAAATAACAAGCACCTAATTTTTGATAAAGGAGCAAGAAATCCTAAATAGAACAAGAAAAGCCTCTTCAACAGGTGGTGTTGGCACATCTGGTTAGCCACTTGCAAAAACCCAAAATCAGGTCTCCAACTAACACCATGTATGAATGTCAAATACAAATGGATTAAAGATTTTGATATCAGATCTGAAACCATAAGGTATGTAGAACAACATGTAGGTAAAACACTCCATGACATTGAGACTAAAGGCATCTTTAAGGAGGAAACAGCACTTTCCAAACAAGTGGAAGCTTGATGAACAGATGGGAATATATTAAGCTGAGAAGCTTCTGCACCTCAAAGGAAAAAGTACCCAGGATACATGAGCCACCCATTGAGTGGGAGAAACTATTTACCTAATACCCATCAGATAAGGGGCTAATATCCAAAATAAACAAGGCACTGATAGAACTTTACAAGAAAAAAAATGCATCTGTACTATGCATTTTAAGTTGATAATTTAAGAGTAAGATTTTGGTGTTTTTTATGGATTGAGAAAGAATTGTTAAAGGCAAATTTTGATATTGAACAATATCTATACATACACACCTAGATTATGTATTTAATTAACAACACCCTCTATTTCTAAAATATAAAATGTGGTTCTGAAATTAAAAAAAAAATCTCTGACAGCTTTCATTATACTTAAGATTTTTATATGAATTTAATCTTATGTAACTAATGTCAAAGTAAAAGAAAACAACGTGTGAAAGTACTCTTGGAGATATATGTCTGAGGTTAGTTTGATGTCTCATTATCAACAACCTATGTGTCAGAGCAACAACATATTCCTTATGATAGAGAACAATAGTCATCTAAACATCGGGCATGCTTCTGATGTAAAGAATGTTCCTTAATGTTTGAATGAAGTGATAAAGTTTTACAATCTGTGACTTACAGGCACTTTAAAACCACCTTCTACAGTATTCTTTTTTAAAAATAATGTGTAAAAATATTTAGTAAAATATTGAGGAGAAACAATCACAGAATTCAGTATTATGGTATATATAAACGTGAAATGCTACTAAACTATTATATTGTTGTTTTAATGAATATCATTCTATATTTGATACTTCTCTTTCTTTTTAATATAAATTACTTTATTTAAATGCCATGGATGATATAGTTGACATAATTCATCATAATATATCTATTTACTGGTTCATGTGAGTGAAATTATTTAAAAATTTTAAAAGAAAGAAAAGAATAAAAATGAGAAAATAAAAGAGTACAGAAACAAGAAATTTTGTGAAAACTATTATATTTCACTTTGATGTTATTAAATAATTGTAAAATTGTCTATAGGTTTAGTAAATGATTATTACTAATTGATCATTCTGTTTTTTTATTTTTTTTTAATTTTTTTGTTTTAGGGCCACATCCTGTGACTTATTATGTGCTCAGAAATCGCTCCTGGCTTGGGGGACCATATCGGACACTGCAATTCGGACAACTGTCCACCCTGGATCTGCAGTGTACAAACCAAATGCCCTACTCTGTGCTTTCGCTCCAGCCCCTCTGGGCTGTCTTTTATATTTGAACATTATGTAGTTTCAGATACATATCACACCTAAATTGATGTGTTACTACTTGGATGATACTTATAAAAAGATTGGAGTCTCCTGCGCATCAGGAATTCTAAGTACAATTGTTGATACTGCAGCATTTGTGGTGCATGTTTTCAGCTTTCAGGTCTTCCTGAAGTATGAGAAGATTTGGGTGACTACACTTAATTCAAATATAGTCTAGATATGTAAACTACAATGTCTACTTACCTGGAGTTTTGGTCAAATGGTCTCCCTTCAGAGAGCTATAGATGAGTGGTGAAGTTGGGACATTGGATAAGCAGTGACTGTGAGTGATAGATGCACCTAATATGGTATTGGCAGGTTAGGGACTTGGTCCATCCTCTCCTCCTGAGATTTCCATATTTTAATCATGTGGCTGGTTCTCTACAATTTTTCATGATTTGGTTTGTATCTCTTTCTAGAAGAGAGTGGATTTATGGAGCTGAACAAATGCAGAAATGGCAGCTGATAAACCAAAATAGGAAATGTGAGTGCATTTTCAGATAAAATTCTCCCTCTATAATTATGAATGGAAATAAATACACTATTTTTCTTAGTTTTCACAATTTATTGATGTAAGAGCCACAGGTCTTTTTATGTATTCATTTAAGGATTCTTTTTCTGACTTTATAAAGCTATAGCATATAAAACAATATATTTGGCCAAATTCTTCATCACCTTGAATTAGAATCATCTTCTATTCACTTACAAAAGATATTAAACACAGTTGTCCAATGAATTATAAAAAGCAAGAATAATCAATAAAATTACATATTCCAGAGCTAATCTAGAACATGTTAAATGTCAGTTACTAATTATTAATACAATATTTAAAATGTAGAAATTCAAGATTATTGCTACTCAAAATTATTAAATAAAAGTGTTAATTGCATTTAAGTATCTGTAAACCATTTTGATATTAATATTTTTGGTGCGTTGAACCAGACACAGTGACACTCAGTTTTACTCTTGTTTGTGTACTCAGAAATTTTTAGTTTTCTTCTAATTTTTATTTAGATCACATTTTCATCAATATGATTTAATGACACTAAAATTAATTCACAGAGTTAGTGAAACTTGACAAAATTAAGTGTTCACATATATGATGGAAATATAACTCCATTTATTTAAGTAAATCATGACTGTTAGAGACTGTAATTTTATTTCTACTACTTTTTACTTTTAAAACTTACCTCATTATTTAGTATTCAATATCTTTCTTACTGTTATGTAAAGGACTAATTACATATATAACTTTGCTAAAATAAATTTGTAAATGTTTATAATGTGCTTTATTCCAGTTATTAACTCTGGGTATTAGAACATTTTTATTATTTACATTAAAATATTTAATTTGAAGTGATTTTGTTTTTTTTTAATTTTTTTGAAGTGATTTTGAATAAGATAATATATTAAATAAAAGGATAAACAAAATTTAAAAGTAATAAAATAATTTAATGATCGTAATAATATTCTAAAACTTTATAGTCAGAATATATAGTATCAGGTAAAGGCTACATTTTATAAACATTACCAGAAAAATAGTAAGTTCTCTATGTTCAATATATGTATATTGAAAGTGTAACATACAAAATTGACTCTTCAATAAACTGATTATCTTGTGTTCTTATTTATATTTTAGTATTTGAAACATGAGGCTATTTTGAACTCACATTTTACTGTGTTTGTTAGGTAATATATTTTATATGGCTAATAGTATTTAACATATGCTTACTTATTTTGTTTTTTGTTTTGTTTTGTTTTTGTTTGTTTGTTTTTGGGTCACACCCGGCAGTGCTCAGGGGTTACTCCTGGCTACATGCTCAGAAATTGCTCCTGGCATGCACGGGAGACCATATGGGGCACGGGGATTCGAACTGATGACCTTTTGCATGAAAGGCAAACGCCTTACCTCCATGCTATCTCCCGGGCCCCTTATTTTGTGATTTATTTGTATTTTTAACAGGGTAATCCAGGTTTTTGAATAGAAAATTCTTTACATGTCTACGAAGTCAGAATATTCTATTTCTACCATTAAGGCAAATGTTTCATTTTTTTATTCATTTGTTCATTTATTTTGGGGGGTGTCACACCTGGCAATGCTCAGGGATTATTCCTGGCTCCATGTTCAGAAATTGCTCCTGCCAGGCACGGGGGACCATATGGGGCACCGGTATTTGAACCGATGACCTTTTGCATGAAAGGTAAACGCCTTACCTCCATGCTATCTCCCAGGCCCCCATTTGTTCTTTTTTTTTTTTTTTTTGTAATACCTTGAAAGCTATAAAATTCTATTGCTACTACTGTGTTTCTGTAGATATCTTTATTTTCAACAATTTATTTTCATTTTATATGTATGGATGATTGTAAAGTATAGTTTTGTTCATTTGGAATTTTATTTCTTTTCTCTACTTTGATTTTTGCTATATCTATAACTGATAACTTCCCATTTTATGGGTGTTTGTGTTAAGTACCTTTTGAGATTACGATGTATTTTTCCTCAAAATTTCTGAGCAAGTCAGCTTTAATTTCCTATATGAAACCTCGTGAATACTCTCAGATTTGACTATGTTTAATTATTTGGTATTTCCTACTTCCAAGTAAGGTATGTTCTGCCTTTCACGGGGGATGATTTAGCATATCTTACAGAGCTATTTTAGTAGCTATGACTTTATTTAGCTGTTGCTTGCCTATGAAGTATCCTGTCTCTTCCAGTTGAATGACAGATTCACTGAATTAAGTATTCCTGCTTTGATGCCTATATTACTCAATAGGTTTATATAATAGTATTCCTCTCTGATGTAATTTTTCCTTTAATATATCTGCTGTGAGTTTTATTGGTATGTATTTTTCATATGTAAATTTTTGTCTTCTTTTTGCATCCCTCAATATATTAAGCTTTTTTATATTTTTTGATATTAATTACTGTGTAATTATGTTTTTCTTCTGACAAGTTAGGTGTAGACTTATTATTCTATTCAAGACTTTGGCTCTGAATTTTCTATGAATTGTCATTGGGAATTTATTGACTTGTTACTGTAACTAACTTATTACGTCTATGGGGCCCTTAAGAAGGAGCATACCAGTGCTGCATGCCAGAATTTATAGTGACTGGTGCCTAATGATAAACCTCATGTCAATGTTCACATCTTTGGACAATTAATAGGGACTTAATTTTTATTACATCTATTAGTACTAGTAACTGTAACTGATATAAATGATGTTTATCAGCATATTTCAGTTATCATAATTAAATTTCCAGGAAAGTGACTGTCGTCTAATTCAAAATTTTATAATATCTTGGCTTTAATAAAATGATCAATTTTTTTAACTAAAGTTTAAAGCTGCACAGAACCTAATAATAGGTCTGTTACCTTTGGTAGACTGTGCTTATTTTTGTTTGAGGTCTTCAAGTGTGGGCACCTCATCAATGCTTAGGAATTGCTCCTGGATCTCTTGGTCAAGTATCACTCCTTGCATTATCCTGTGACCATGTCAGGGATTTAACTTAGGTTGAATGAGTGCAAGAAATAAAAATGCCTTATGTGCTGTACTACTGCTTATTACAATTTCTTATTTCAGTTTTTTTTCTTAAGCTATAGTTAGTAGGTGTGTTCAGGAGGGGCAGTTGTTTCTTTCAAGACAAACAAATGTCTCTCTCTCTCTCTCTCTCTCTCTCTCTCACACACACACAAACACACACACATACACACACACACACACACACACACACACACACACACTGCCACTACAAGAACATGCAGAATGAAAATGTGATTTGTTCCCATAATCTGCTTCCCTGTCAGAAAGTATTAAGTATCCTATATTCACCTTTCTGGCATGGCATGTCATAAGTATAGGGCTTAAATATCATTCCAGGCCTAGTATATTTCCTGATCAGTACTGGAAAATACATTTTTGTACAAGCTGGGATGTAGAGTTTTAGATTGGATTTGATTTTCTTTCGTTTTTGTTAACAGTTATACATTTTAAAATTTCTGCTTTATATTCAAATCCTTCCTAAGATTGCACTTTTTATTTTCAAACACTGCCAAAGAGTATATAACAAAGTTTCTCTCTTCTCCAGCGAATTTCTCCTGTAAGGCCCCCATAGAATTCTGTCATTGATTCTGTTTTTCAGTTTTGATGTTGTCAGGCTTTTTTAGCCCTAAAAAATTCTCAAATTGTTTTTCTATTCACCATGTTGATCCAGATTCTTAAGAGTTAGTAATCAATTTTAAACATGTAATTAGATGAATAGTGTTTTATATGAAGAATATTTATTATCTTAACAAAATAAGGGTATATGTTATCTTTGTTTTTCTGAAACTCACCCTATTTCCCTTTTTTATGAATGTATTAAAGAGAAAAGTCTCCCTTTCTAGCAATTAAACTGGGGATTTAAAACTTGAAAATATTTGGCTTATGTTGTCTGAGTTGTATCACTCATATTTTTATTACATCAGGAATTTCTTTTATTTTTTTCTTTTACTTTTATAATTTTTATTATTAAGTCTTAAAATTCACAATGTTATTCACAGTAGAGTTTCAGGCATAAAATGTTCCAACAGCAATCTTACAATTAATGTAGACTTCCCTAATGTCCCCATCTCTCAGTCTGCCTCTTTAAGCAGTTTTTTTTCCAAATTAATTAATTTTTAATTTAGTTTTATAAATTATCTTTATTCAAGTACCTTAATTGCAGACATGATTGCAGTTGGTTTTCAGTCATATAAAGAACACTCCCTTCACCAGTGCAACATTCCCATCACCAATGGCCCACATCATTCTCCTCCTTGTGATCCTGTATTCAGAATAGACTTTCTATTTCCCTCACTCATTTACATTGTTATTATAGTTATCAGTGTTATTATTTCTCAAATTGCACTCACCACTCTTTGTGGTGAGCTTCATATCATGAGCTGGACCTTCCAGTCCTCATCTCTATTGTCTCTGGGCATTATTATAATAATGTATTTTATTTTTCTTAAAACCCATAGATGAGTAAGACTATTCTGTATCTATCTCTCTCCCTCTGACTTATTTCACTCAGCATAATAAATTCCATGTACATCATGTATAGAAAAATTTCATAATTTCATCTCTCCTGACAGCAGGCATTTAATAGTTTTTCTTAAAAAGCCCAAACTAGATCTTCCTTATTTATTTCAATAACAATAATAAAAATATAGCAACTTCAGGGCCAGTGCAGTGACGCAGTTGTAGGGTATTTGCCTTGCAAGAGACTGACCTAGGACAGACCTCGGCTTGATCCCCCGGTGTCCCATATGTTCCCCCCAAGCCAGGAGTGATTTCTCAGCACATAGCCAAAAGTAACCACTGAGCGTCATGAGGTGTGGCCCCAAACAAATATATATATGGTATATATATTTTTATATATTTATTTATATTTTATATATATTGAAGCAACTTTAAGTAAAAATTAATTAGAGATTAATACAAGCACACTAATTACACATTCAGAGTACCATACTAAATATAGGAAATAAGACAAATTTATAAGTCTAGAGAATAAAAATTAAAAGTAAGTTATAATATTGGTAAATCAAAGATAATAAAAAATCCTCACATAAACTATGAGCAAGCTGTCATTAATTAAATGATATATTATATTTACCATTAAAAGGAATGTTAATTGGTAGTGAAAGGCAGCATTGATGGAATATTAATCGTAGAACTTGACTACAAATCAAACTTACTCTATATAGAGATTTCATCTGCTAGAAAATTAACAGTGCTGATTATGAACATTAGACCCAGAGTAAGGGGATATATCATATTCCAAGGAGGATGATAGAATAATTTCATACATGATAAATTATTATATATACAACAGTACTCTCTCTAACATATTAGTGACTTGCTTATTATTGAAAAGGCAATGACATATATACTCTCTGATAAATAGGCAATATAATTAAAATGTTTCAAAACACAGCCCAAAATTTATTTTCATTAGTTATTTCCAAAAAATACATTTTATTCACTTTTTTTGATGACATATTATCAATTATCAACTCACTTTAATCTATAATATAAAATCAGGGATAAAGAAACAAACAAATGAGTAACAAAACTATTTGTAAGTTAAGTAAGACATTTTGCTGAAAAACAAAAATTATATTGAGTAAAAATTATTATTCTCAGATGTAAATATTTACCTTTAAAAATATTAGTTGAATTGTAGGGCTACTGATCCTACCCTAATCAATACTCACACTCCACCCTAGGGTGTGATCTGGTGATAGTATATTGGATTATCCCTTACTTGGTTTTCTTCTTCCACCATAGAACCTGATTCTTTGTTTTTTGTTTTTGTTTTTGTTTTTTGGGCCACATCTGTTGATGCTCAGGGGTTATGCCCGGCTATGCACTCAGAAATTGCCCCTTGCTTGAGGAGGACATATGATGCCGGGGAACAAATCACAGCTAGTTCCTGCAAGGCAGATGCCTAACTTCTAGCGCCACTGCTCGGGTCCTATGGAACCTGGATATTGTCAATAAAAGCAGGCATCTGAGGAAGGCAGGGGTTCATTCTTCAGTGTTCTTCCACTGAGCTGCTCTCCATCATAGGAGCAGAAAGCTTGGATGGTTTAAATTCCTTGCTTGAGCACTGAATTTCCTGAACCCATTCTTGTACCTCTTGTACTGTGTGAATTCTTTACTGCGAATCTATACAACTGGAACTGTTCCCCCTGTCCTAATCGGAGAGGGGAATGGGAACAGCCTTTCCTGTATGGGAGCTTGGTAGGAATCAAACCTCAACCAATTTCCTAGAGAATGAGGGCCTAGATCCCCGATTCAAAATTGAGGAGCTGAGCCGAGCAGGGCAGAGCCAGTCAGGGGACGAGGCTGGAGGCCCTAAAGCTGCACAACCCCTACATCTCTAGCATTGCATATCTCATAGACTAGGTTGCCCTCTACACCTACTGCCCCAAGGCCAATCAGTGGAAGAAGATTGAAGAATGAGCCCCTGCCTTCCTTACACTCTTGCTTTTATTTATTTATTTTTTTTGGGGGGGGTCACACCCGGCAGTGCTCAGGGGTTACTCCTGGCTCCATGCTCAGAAATTGCTCCTGGCAGGCACAGGGGACCATATGGGGCACTGGGATTCGAACCGATGACCTTTTGCATGAAAGGCAAACGCCTTACCTCTATGCTATATCCCGGGCCCCACCCTCACTTTTATTGAAGAGAATGTCAAGTAAGTGATGATCTAATATACTACCACTAATCACACCCTAGGGTGGAGTACAATTATTGATTAGGGTAGGATCAGTAACCAAACATTGAATAAATAACTTAGATGAGGTATCAAATATATAAATTGTCATATTTCTAATTTAATAGAAATATTGGAATATGAGCCTTCATCTTTCTCAAAACAAGTTAGAAGTGTAAAAAGAACTCTCTAGTGATGACAGAGGAATTGAATTTTAATAAAATTTTACCAGTCTTAAAATGCTTTATAATATAGTAAAACATGTCTAAATCACAACAGTTCTTAATATAAAATATTAAACTATGCTTATTTGATAAAGAAAAATAAAATCTAATCCAGTCGATAGTAAAATCTTTATGAAAAATATGAAAATTATAACTTTATGTTGGTAATATCTTAAAATGAATAGTAGAAATTTTTTTGAGACTGATAAAAGTAAAACTATTCATTAGCACCCTTAATTTAATGAATAAAATGAATGAGTGCCTACTCCTCTATCTTTTAATTTTTAATATTGGCTGTGGATCTCAAAATTCTTTAAAATTCAAATATACTATCGTTTAATATCAAAGCTTTTCAGTATAAAAAGTCACTCATATGTCCTTCCATTCTTTCTTTTCTTGGCCTGTTGCACTCTTGTCAGCTACTCAGCAGGATATCAAAGTGACACTGAATTCAAGAAGAAATTTGATAAATGGTATATAGTGAGGACAACTTTGAAGTTTCACAGTGTAGCTAGAATTACCATAGTGAAACCAAAACAATGAGAAGGGGATAGTGCATGAACCACTAAAAGGAATGTCCTAAGTTTGCAGAAGATTTAACAGGAATACTATTAAAAAGGAAAGATGATTAAAAATTGAAAATAATAAAGTCAACAATCATATAAATTTACCAATTATTTACTATAGTATTGTAAAATACATAATGTGTAACACAGAAAGTGATTTGATACAGCTAACTGCTGCTGAAATTGCAGCTACCTTAAATTGTGAGATCATAGAACTGATAGATACTACATTTGTGGATTTTCATTTTGAACATTGTACACTCTGTTTCACCAATTAGTTTACTTTTAAAAATTTCTCTGGACTACTGAAGAAAGAAAAGCTAATGGGTATAGTGATAAAATCTAGTTATTCACATGTGAATCCACTTATTAGTTCACAAAGTGAGAGCAAGTTTGTGGTGAAAAAAGAAACTCTCAGCCACTGCTGATAGAAATATAAAATACTACTCTGAAAGATATGTAAGTCAATATGGTCAAAATAAAAATTATATAAAAAAAGAAATATCTGATCCATGGGAAAATAGTATGGGGTTCCCTAGAATTGAGCTGCTGTCTAACCCAGCTACTTCACATCAAATATGAAATATCAAAGAACAGAAATAGCATTCATTCAAAGGGATGCATGTGCACCATTGTTATTGAGTTACTCAAAAAGTATTTTGTTATTCTTATAGTTTACCTGGAACTTTAGTAATGCCTTTTCTTTATCATTGATATTAAGAAGCTTAAATAAAGAACTGTAAATTGAAATGATTTTTCAAGGTATGAACTTAGTTAGCTTTTATGATTTTATATTTATTTTTAGTATGTGAAAACTTAATTTCTGTTTTTCCTATTACATATATAAAGTGCATTTTCTCATCTTTTAAACATTTTCTGATAGAAATTTTTATTTAATTTTCCTATAGTGCTTCATTTGATGTTATTTATAGGTAAGTAAGGGGTAGTTAGTTTTTTTTCAATATGGCAAAAAAGAAAATGCATAAAATATTGTATCTCCAGAGACCATTAAGTCAATATCAGAACTTTTAATGACCTATTGGTTGTGAGTTGATATTTCTGTTATTATTTTGTTTCTGAACATTAGGCAGATTCAAATTCATATTGAGGACTAAATTCTTGTGTTCCTCATTAGGATGATAGAATTATCAAATTTGGAGTTGTCCCTTGGTACAGGAATTCCAAGTTGTATGGCTAATATTGTGGTGTTTATTAGGCATGTTTTTGGTTGCTAAGTCATCAGTAAATATAAGAAGGCGAAGGGAGGGTCCTTGCACTCTTTGCAACAAAGTCCCAGTGATGTCAACTCAAATACTGTCATATTTCAAGTTATGTTTGGTTTGATGTATTTGTAGAGATCAGTGGTGAAGTATAAATTTGGACAAAGCATGGAGTTGGGTGGTGAGTGCAGCTAGTGATGTTTTGACAAGGTAGGGAGTTGGCCCTCCCTCTCTTCTTGAGATTGACAGTTTTTAGCTATGTATCCTGTATTCCCATGATATTTCATGTATATTTTTACATACATTTCAAGAATAGAATAAGTCAACAGAAGCTTTGATTTTAATGCACTTTGTGTTCTTGGGACAAGTAATACTAGTAAAACGTCTAGTCCAGGTGAAATATTTTAAGAAATATTCAGAATATTTTTCAAAAGTGTCTGATAAGATTCCCTTGCTACCAAACGAAATGATGTAGTTTGATTATATGCATTATATTACCATAAGTAATATGATGACCTAAATACAAATCATTCTTTTAAACACGATTGTTTTTGAATGTACTGTACAATTGGTTTACATAGACCTTAAGAACCTTTGTTTCGGGGGCCGGGCGGTGGCGCTGGAGATAAGGTGCCTGCGCAAACCTAGGACGGACCGTGGTTCGATCCCCCGGTTCCCCTTATGGTCCCCCATGCCTGCTAGGAGCGACTTCTGAGCGAATAGCTAGGAGTAAGGGTGTGGCCCAAAAAAAAGAACCTTTGCTTCTATCATACTCAAACAAACACACTTGCAATTTTTTTGTGGAATAATCTTTACTAGTTTTCATAATAAGATCATATTAGTTGGTTTTTATTGAAATTTAGAAGTTACCAGTTATTTCCTTATTGTTGTAATTTTTGTTTTGGGGATACACTCAAAAGTGCTTTGAATTTACTTTTGATTTTGCAAATAAGAATGAATGAAGTAGAGCTGGGAATGATATGGGAAAATGCTGATTAGCCAAGTGAAAGAATAGAACTTTCCTTGCTGCACTCTAACTCTGGCCCCTATTTCTTTAATATTTTTAAATTAGTTTGACAGCATTAGTAAATGTTAGTGTAACTTCCTGCCTAAATACTCTAATTTGGGATGACTGTAGATTGATTGCTTTGCTATTGTTGGGCGAGATTTACTTGATAACAACAAGAAACCACACTGTAAAGAGTCATATTTCTTTGTCTACTTGGATTTAGAAATTATTTCTCTCCATTATATAAGAGTGGTTGGTGGAGCTAATCCAAAATGTTGTCCTCAAAATTTTCACTAGTAAAAATATAAAACTGTTTTCATCTGAAAGTTTGTGATAAAACACCAATATATTATCTGTTGTGACTCTGATCCTAGTTATTTTTTCTGGAATTCAATTTTTCTAATCACACCATAATTTAAAATATATATTTCTTAAAATTATCGTTGCTGAATAATTTGTGTTAATGTGTTTGTTGCTTTCTAGTTTGGCTATATGAAGTCTGCTTTTTATTTGTTTATTTTCAGTACTGTTGCTCAAACTCAGAGCTTCACACTTTAAAGTTTGTGTTATACTACTGAGCTACATTCTTGTTACCAAGTCTATATGTTTGATTTGTATAGACACTTTAATGCCTGTGTGTTTAATGTACTGGTTATGGGAAGTGTAAACGAGAATGTTTGCTTATCCTTGGCTTTGGGGCACTGTCTTTCTTTGGGAACATTTTTAGTGCTCTGAAAACTTATAAATCTACCTGAACCATCATTTCATGCCAGTACTGAGTCTTGAGGCCACTAACATAAGAGCAATTGGAGATTTAAAAGCTTTTTCTGTTCAAAAACATTTAAAGTAATGTTTAAGTGAAATTAAGCAAAATTTATTCAAGTATAAAAGGTAGCTATTATTTTCTAAATTGTTGAATAGTTCCTGATTTTTCAAAATACCATCATGAATTATCTTCACCAGAGTTTTATTTACATGGATAGAGAGTTTCCACTCAGTAATTTCTATCTCTTTTTTTTAATATAATTTTATTTTAAACATATTGGGTTTCATACCATTGGCAATCATATTTTAGATACAAATTAACATAAAATAAGAGGAACTCCCATCACCAAAAAGTCTTTTTTCATGAAGCGAAAAGACATATAAACTAATGTTAATTCATAGGTAATGAAAAATGTACCTCCAAACTAATTTTGTTCTTTTCAATTGCTTGTTGGTTCTTTTGATTTTCATTGTGATCATGGTGGTTAGTTCTACTCATTGCTTATATGTTTGCATATCTGTGAAGAAGGGATAGAAAGAGAAAAAGATAAAGTTTTCAGTAAAGACTATTCTTAATACTTGATTTTTTAAAAGTTTATTTCTGAAGTTATCTAAATCATTAGTTAATTACCACAATAATTAAAGTTTAATTTAAACAATTCCTCATTGGTTCTATGAAAAATAATGTCTTCAGAATTTTCCCTTATCTCTTTTGGATATATATTTATTAGTGACAGTACTTTTGATTATTATAGTATATTTTAGATAAAATAATGACATTAAAAATAATAGTATGGTATCTTTCATATCTTCATAGTTTAAACTATGTTAATTTTGTGAATAACAAGAGTCATTTTGTTCTACTAAAAAATCTTCCTAAAGAATGATATTAGTTATTTGTAGTATTTAGAATAACTGCATGAGAGTATGAAATGGCTTAAAGTTTTCTAGAATAATTTTATCCATTTTGAAGAAAATGAAATAATTATATTAGAAAGATAAAAAGGCAGATGAGAAATATATGGGGGCAGGTTTTAATGGGATTCAGGTACACTGGTTGTTTTACAGTAGGACAAAATTAATATCCAAATCACTGAGTCAACAACATTAAAATTATGAGACCCAAATTTTAACAACCAAATTTAAAAAGGGCCTCTTTTGATGGTAGGCTAATAGGGTAGGGAATTATGATATGAACTTTGGGAATATTGATGGAGGGCATTTCCACTAGTGTGGGATTGCTGCTGAAACATTGTATATCTAAAACGCTATAAGAATAATTTTAAATTAAAGTGCTTTATAATAAATAAATACAATTTTATACATTTTAATTCTTAATTGTTTTTTATGCCCATAATAATCAATAGTTTGTAGTCATTAATTATTTTAATATTCATAATACTCTCAAATCACTAAGGGGATGCAAAACTGAAAAGGTATTTGTGTCATATCATGACACCATTATTTTTAGAGTAGTTTTTACTTATAAATTGATGCTATAATTTATCTTTTTATTATCTGTGCCCAACTCTGAAATTAAAATTTCTCTAAGTTTCTCAGACTCAGTGAATAGTAATATATGGTAACCAGAACTAATGTTGTATTAATTTTTTACAGAATTTCATTGTTCCTAACCCCTTGAGCTAATCAATCTAGAAAATATACAACTACAATTTTAATCAACTTACATATGTACTTGCATAACTGTCTATCATGCCTTGTTTCATTATAGCTATTAATAAAATGCTCAGTCTATTTCTCTGTTTTCATATGTCTTGTATATCTCATACTTAGAGAATTTTTCAACTGATTATTTATCTTTTATTGCTGCTTTGATTGTATTCTTGTCAATAAATATACTTCACTTAATATGCAATGTCAGATCATACGTCATTCTTCAGCGCAGTTTTCTACCATTAAACTCAACCCCTTTCCAGCAAACACCAACACCTATAATAACATAAAATTTAATACTAAATATCTGAGTCATTTTTAATAATCAAAGTCTTGTGATGTTCATTTCCCATGACTTTTTTTTTATTTTCTAAGGATACCATATCTCCTTCACACTGAAAACGTCATTATATCCATGAAGGGGATAAATTTCCTTAAGGAATACACATTACCTAGTTAAGCAAGACCTATCCAGATGCTCTCCTTACTCACATGTATTCTCACATAATATAAACAAATTTCTTTAGGAAAAAATTTTTATACTACCTAGACTCTAACACACTCCAAATTAATTCACCATCCTGTGAAAACACACCATTTAAACTTCATGATTCAGCCGGAACCACTCACACATGCGACTACGATTTTTAAAATACTGCCTTCCACAATCTTGTACAATGACCATTAGAATAAATTGCTTAAGAAGACAAAAAATGGCAAAAGGAATAAATCATGTGTAAATTTGTCACAAGTTGTACGTATGTAATTTGTTCACCATGATGAATATATTTATACTTTTTAATTGTGCTTTTTAAAGTAGTACAGTTTTATTTATCTATTCTAAACTCTTTGACAAACTGCTATAAAATATAATTTTATAACATACATTTCTTAGCTTAAAACACTATAGTATTAAGGCAGACATGGTAACTATATTTTCTAATTAAATTTATATAAATATATTTTATATAACTCATATATGAGATATATTAATCTCTTAACTCAATTTATTGAGTACAGAAACTGTTTTCATTATTATCTAAATGTCTTGATTTTTACTAGTTTAAGATGTAAGCTAAGTTTAATTTCTAAATAAGTTTAAAAGCTTTGGGAATTATCCATAATTAAACCTAATTCGGGAAATTAAAATCATTTTCAACAATGGGAACGTTCATTAAACATATCAATGTTCTATATAAATTTCATTGATAACTGTTTTCTATGCAGTGTGAATATACATGCACATATTTATGATACCTATTAAGCTGCCATATATTTTTCAGAAATTTTAAGGCTTGAAAAATATAATTCTTCTGAGGCAGCAAATGGTCATTGCTTATTTGGGGGGGGCTCTAGGAATAATAAAATAGAAATGGAAATAATTCACAAAGAACTAAATTCTGCTTTTTTTTTTAAAGCTGAGAGATATTAAGAAGTTAATAAGAAAAATCGAATCCCCACATTTAACTTTTTGTTATTTATTAAATTCACTTATAAATCCAAGGTAAAGATTGTTAAAAAATAAACAATAATGTCATGCATCATCACGATTGTTAAAAAAAATAGAGGGGAAAAGGCAGCATATTACTTTTGTACAGATTACATTAATTCAGGAATATTCCATCATGAGAGGATATAATGTAAAATTATGTTCTCTAGATTCAGGAATGTATATAAAGATAATAGTCCATTATAAATATGTGCATCCAAATAAATATTTAACAATTCAGAAAGCTAAGTAAAGCTCAGAAGTATAAGGCTGCGCTATGCTAGTCAAAATCTATAATTACAGCAAAATCAATTAGACACTTTTTCTTGATCTCATTTGAAGCCTCGACATCACATATTCCATTTATTTGCTTCTGGCCTAATAATCCTCTGCATGCTGGGAAAAATCTTTGTTCTCTGATAGAAGTAATAAAGCTGTCTGCACGATTCCCTCTTGTGAGACATGGAATGTTCCTATTTTAGTTAATCTACTGGTGTGTAGCTTTTCAAAGTAAATACTTCCCATACACAGAACAGAGAAATCCCGCAAAAGATTTCTCTGGTCCTGGCACAAGAAGTCTAAAAATCAAAAAGCATCTTGTGCAGAAATAATGATGGCTCCATAAAAATTAAATCAGGAATAATCTCAGGTCAAGCAGGCCTTGACTCTTACTGCTGCTGAAGTGTGCAGTGCCTAGTAGGCTCCCAACCCCCGTTCCATTCAGTTGTTCCTGTTGAATAGAAAGCATCAAGAAAATGAAGAGATCTAAATGCCAGCAGGAGACGGGCTGCATTCTTCTAGGCATGTCCTGAACTTAGTCACCCAGAACAACTTGTGATCGGTGGACAAAGCCATTCACAGCAGGTGGCCATATCAAGAAATTTTCCTCCTGGAATTAGATATTATCCCAGGAATCACTACTGAGTCAAACATAATGCCCCATCCTGCTGGGTCAAGTAGGATTCCATTTCAATTTCTTTACACAACGATGCGTTTCATCTTGTCTGCGTACAATGACAGTGCTCAGGCATGAAATAAATTGAAGTGCCTGAAAGGCAGAATTATCCCTTGAACCTGCAGCATTCCCAACCCCAAAAACATACATTGTCAAGTGAGTTCCAGATAAGCAGGATCTTCAGCAAGTGTTTGTGCTGGTTGGCTTCCTTTAATCATACTCCCTTTTGTAAAACGGATTTTCGAGGGCAAAGATAAATCACTGCTGAGGGGAGAAAAAAAGAAAAAGGTCATTTTCAAAAGGCTTAAGAGGTTCATTTTGTGTGGCTTTCCAAGGTGAAACAGGTAATTCAGAGTAGTGAAATTCTTTGTGACCAACTTAATTCTTCCTTCATATTTCCAAGTAAATACTATTGAAATTAGACAGAATAAGTTTTTTTTTTTTTAACAGTGTTCCAACTAATAAAAGTGGTTTTTTATTTGCTGGAAACTATCCATCCTGTAGAAAATAGAAATTTGTGTTTAGAAAAAGACGGTTTTTTCTTCCGTCTCCTCAGAAAATATATAACTTTTCTAGGAAGTTTCAATAGTGTTATCAATCAAATATTTTTTTTTTGGATTTCCAAGCCAGTTTTAACATGGCTGTGTGAGAAGATAGAGAAGTGATTTTGTTAGTTTCTGCACTACAAGGATGTGTGAGTCCTTTAGGCATACAAATAAGAACAAGTCAAAAGTATATCTTTCTTTTCTAGTAAGATGAAAGATTTTTACTTTAGTAGTAAATTACTTTCCAATACTAAAATATATTCTACCTACAAAAATAGTTTTGCTAAAAATATTTATGCAAGTTTTGAAACAGAGAAATATTTAAATTTTAGTAATTTTTAGAAACTTTTAAAAGTTGTACAGTAGCATCTAATGAAATAAAAGTAAACAAACAAATCTAGGAGAATATTTCTTACTAGATGATACTTACCTGGGATGAGAAATCATAACAACCTCATTTAGTTAAAAGGCAGAATCTATGCTTTTAGAAATTTTTATTGAAACTGTGAAACAGGGGCCAGAGCCATAGTGCAGTGGTCAGGCGTTTACCTCTCTATCTGCCCACCCAGGACCAACCTTGGATCGATCCCAGGTGTCCATAAGGTCCCCCAAGCCAGGAGAGATTTCTAAGCGCATAGCCAGGAGTAACCCCTGAGTGTCACTGGGTGTGGCTCAAAACAAAACAAAACAAAAATAAATAAATAAAAAACTATGAAACAATAAATGTTTTTAATTAATATTGCTTCATTATTCTTTACTATTTTTGCATTAATTGTGAAAATATGTACTGAACTTAGATTTACTTTATCATGAAAATGCACATCTATTTTTACAATCTTTATGTATATATCACAAATATTCCCTGTGACATGTTATTTTTCCTTCAAGTAATTGTTTTTTCCTTCAAAGAATTGTAATGTGTATTATTATAACAATGACCTTATTTTCTGATGCATTATATTTTAAGGTGAATATACTAGAGTTATAATTCATATCATATAGTTGCATATGCATCTCTATATTTAAGTTTTAATATTTACATTAGTGTTTAATAAAATCACTAAAATTGACTACTTTTTGTTAAAACAATTTTGATTTTGAAATATACATATATTTCTTATATGCCTGATTGTGAGTAATATGATTTATTATTAACCATATTTCTAGACTTATTATTTAATTCTAATATCAATATTGGGTTCAAATTTATGGTACAGGAAGCGGTCACACAGTTTCAATTCCTGTCACTATATATGGTCCACCAGCACTAACAGGAGTGACACAAAATTAAAGAGCTTTGGGATTGACACTAAAGCTGTAAAAAAAGCTATATATTGACTCCTGCCTTTTTTTTTTTTAGAAAGCAATTAATATCTAAATTTTTTATTCTACATAATTTTCCAAAAGTCATTTTTCAACATTTTAAACACATTTAAATAGTATAATTTGTTGAGAAATGATTTCTAGGAATACTTTTCAATGTACATAGAATTCATAATTTTTAGTATTCATATTTTGGGTTTAAATAATGTTTGTACATACTCATTAGAGGTATTTCCTTAATGTTTTTATTAATGCATGTCTAAACTTTTTCTAACAACTTCTATGATCTCTATGAAGAAAATAAAATTGCTTCTGTAAATGATAATACTTAATTAAGTTGTCTCCTGATAAAGATATATCTATATAGTATGCAAACTTCTGTATTTCAATGTTTTAGCATGTAAAATTGTCTATTTTATGGACAGAATTTTTTGTTTTATTTTAACAGTAAACAAAGTAAACATTATCCTATTTTTATATATTCGGGGTCCTATTGAAATATGTTAGAGAACCAAAATAGTCAAACAGTTATACCTAGGAAATGACAAAATAACAACTACTAATCAAATTCCAGACCTTAAAAAGGTGTTTTACTTATCCTGCATGATCTTATGTTTCATTAGCAATCTCTGCTCAGTGAAGACTTTTAACCCTGGCTCTGGAAAGAGCAGTGGTCATTTCAAATGTTGCCCACAAACATCCCCAAAAGAAAAGAATTGGGAAAATGCACATAGTCTGTGGAAGCTATTATCTGCAAGCGATTTGCGTCATTTCCACTTAGATTTCACTGGCCAAAGCCAGGCATGTGGCCAAAATTAAATAGAAGAGTGTAAGGCAAGATAATTGTATCATCTTTCTGAAATGGAAGTAGCATTCTTGGTGAGCAAAATTAATGATGGATTAAGCATGTTCTTTCTTTCTTTTTTTACCAAGTCACATCATTTTTTATTGTTTAGTATATTCCCAAGTATTTATTTCTTCAATATCTCTGACCTTAAGAATTTTTCAAGACATATTCATTTAAAAAAACCACCTATTTGAAAAAATATCATATTTTCCCTACTGAGATATAAATGTTTTCTAACAGTATGCTATAGTCTCAAAATATTTCAGTTTTGAAACAAAAGTTAGAAGCTTCTACATATTTTAATTTGATTTTATTCTGCTAAGTGGCTTTCATTAATTTCAACATCTTGCATTATTATTGTCATTAGTGCTTGGTGATTAACAAGAGCAGCAAGTAACTAATAAAAACACCTGTAAGAATACTCTGACAATAAGGCATTGTACTAAACATAAAGAATCATAGTTCACTTAAATATAATCATTGCCCAACTCCCATCTAGGGTCAAGGATAAAAGTATGTAGGAATACCCCATCCAGCGATGCATTCTAATAATTTAATGTGCCCTCACCCAGTTTTTGTGTCCTGACATTATATTTTTTATATCAGTTTTACTCAGAACATTTTAGATACACCAGGAGAGAGGTATAATTTGCCCCAGGGACAAAGGAAACTTGTTTTTAAAAGAAGAAAATGCTGTTTGTTTGAGATGGTGTTTTAGAGATATGAAAGAAAAAGCAGGATATAGAATATGTAAAATTTAGTATGTATGACTGTAAAATACAATTGTAAAAGATTTTTTTTAAAAATTGTACTGACCTAAGGATACTACAAAGAAACAAAACTGTAGAATAAAGAGTGAAGGTAATGTTTCCTAGTTATGAAGTAACACTGATTTCTGAGTAGAATTGTTTTCTTGAGAATGAAGTCTGAAAGAGGAAAGTTTAAACTTAAGAATCTGACAAAGTTTAAAATTAATAGCAAAGCCTGATTTATAAAAAAGATAATTTATTAGAGTAAAATATGAGTCCAAACAAAATACATGCTAGTTAAAATAATAATCTATTTTAAATTATGCATACAAATCATAATAGTAAACTATGGGAAGAAATAGAGTTAATATATATCTCACAGCAGTAGTATCCAGTAATATGGTTAATATTTTTTCATACTTAAGTATTAGAAGGTAAACATAAAAACAATTCTTGGGGATGGAGAGGTGGCACTAGAGGTAAGGTGTCTGCTTTGCACGCTCTAGCCTAGGACAGACTGAGGTTTGACCCCAGCATCCCATTGGTTCTATGAAATGCCTGTGCAATATTTTTTGGGTGGCACACCCGGTAGTCTCAGTGGTTATTACTGGCTATCTGCTCAGAAATAGCTCTTGGTAGACTCAGGGGACCATATGGGACACTGGGATTCGAACCAACCACCTTAGGTCCTGGATCAGCTGCTTGCAAGGCAAACACTGTTGTACCATCTCTCCGGCCCTGCCTGTGTAATATTTAGGAAGAAAATACATGCAGAAAATGAAAACTATTCTGTGAACAGTGGTTTATTACCAACAAGCTCTATTACTGTGAGCTCTGTAATATTTGCTCTTCTTATTCATAAAGTAATGGAGAACCATTTTTAGACTAGATAATTTTTAACAAGCTCATGTGATTTCTATTTTTGGGGGCTACATCTGCCGGTACAGAGGGTTTTTTAAATATGAATATTTACTCAGGAATTACTCCTAGTGGGACCCAAGGAACATGATGGAATTCTGGAATTGATCCTGGGATGGCTGCAAAACAAGTCATACTCCCTACCCACTGCACTATCATTAAAGACTCTTTACTTCTACATATAATAAAGAAGAATTAACTTTGCTATAGAGTTATAGAAAATATAGCTATTAGTTATAGATTTATATTCTTGAGTGGATCTGAAGAGTGGGTTTGCATAGTTCAGTTAATAAGACTGGTCACATATAAATCTGAATCTAAGTTATTTATAGCTATTGATATACAAGAATGTGAAAGGTAGTAACAAAACAGAAAGAACAAAATCATTAGAGGAGTCTATAAGTCATAAAGCCATAAGGGATAATAAGTGATTAAATGATTACTAAAATCTTGTGACATTGATCAGATGACTTTTAGAAAAACTATGAAAAATGTCAAATATTAAATTGTCAATAATATAATTGCATTCCACCTGAATTTTATGTTATTTGGTAAAGCTGACTCATTAGTTATTTATTCAAAGATTTGATAGGAGAGTATTTGGTAATTCAATTAAAATTCAAACTTAATGTCCCTAAGCAAATTGAAACAAAGGCAACAGGCAGTATTTGTAGACAAGAACTATCCTTGTTTAAGTACAGATGATATGATCTTCCATTTATTAAATACATAAAATCTTGGGGAAATGCTTTATAACTATCAAGGGAATGATATGAGGGAGAATTATCCATCTCTATGACAGAGATATTTTAGTGGACATAGAGTTCTATGATGATAGAATCACAGTTTGATTTCTTAATTATTCTCTAATATTCTTGGCAAATTTTCTTGGATAGCATATTTACTTACTTTTTTCCATTGGAAAATTATTAAAATATCATTATAACCTGGTTAGAAATGTGAATAAGTTACAGTCTATATTACTAAAGTTTACACAACCTAGGCATCTCTTGAATAGGAGAGAATGGGGACCCGGGAGATAGCATGGAGGTAAGGTGTTGGCCTTTCTTGCAAAAGGTCATCGGTTCGAATCCCAGTGCCCTATATGGTCTCAGGAGCAATTTCTGAGCGTGGAGCCAGGAGTAACCCCAGAGCACTGCCGGGTGTGACCCACAAACCAGAATAGGAGAGAATGATAAAAAACAAACTACTTTTACATGGTTTCATGCTGTGGCATCAGATGATTCAAAGGTGATGATCTTGGAGGTGAAGCTAGTGGAAAACTTCAAAAAAAAAAAAAAAAGAACAGTTTTGATCAAGGACTTGCAGGATAAATGGTGTTTCACTAGACAAAAAAAAAAACCAGATATTTGGAAGCTACTAATTAAGCATATAGAGATTTTAATTGCCTTGTATAATTGGGGTCAGTCTAGGAATAATTTAGTGTAACAAAAGAGGAGTGTAGCTTCATTTATTGCTAATGTTTATGCAGGTATCAATGATTCACAGAAACAAGATGTTCACAAATATCTGATTTAAATGATATGAGATTTTTGTTATAACTACATTGATAGCCCTTCAAAAAATATTACCTTTGTCATCTCTAATTTATTATTACTGTGTCTCAGTAACTGAGACACATAGCCTGTAATTGTGTCTCAGTAATTCTCACCTTCCACCAAAAGATCCAATTTAGAAAGCTGAATGTCACCACTCACAAACTTGTGTTTTTAACATTTCTTACACTCTCAACTTCAAGAATAAACAAAACACAATCCTGAACACCCCCCCCACTCAAAAAAAGTATCACAATCCTCTGAATTATCATCTGGTTTCAAATTTTATTCAGTGAATTCAACAGAATGTTATATATTTTGCTGATTCTTCTCCATTTTTTTTGCAAAAATCACTAAATCATGTAATACTAGTTATAGATCTAAATTTCTGCTTTTATCTTTTTTACTGGCTTTCTTTATTTCCCTTATCAATTTCTGTGAGCCATTATACAAAAAGCCTCCAGATGTGTCTCTCTAAAGTTCACAAACATTTATGTCACTTATAATGAATCTCACTCGAACTTGTTTCAAATGTTCCTTGAAAGCATTATTTACCTCCCTAAAAACTGCTAATTTTGGAAGATTATTGTGTCATTAATGTTTATCACTGTTAGAAGGGGGCTGTCAAAATACTACAGGGAATAAGGCACTCGTTTTCGGTGTGGCCAATCCAGATTTGATTTCAGCACATTAGGTTCCTGCATAATGTCAGGAGTGTTCATCGAGCACAGACTTAGGAAATGCCCAGTTGCACGACAGGCAAGACTTCTGGCAAAATAATTTGAATGTTAATGAAGTGATCTTTCCTCTAATATGCTTTCAAAATAGGATAGATGGATAATATTTTTCAAATAAAGGATAGATGGATAATAGATAGATGAAGTAAGGGTTGGGACCTCACAACTATAAGGAATACAATCTGTGTACTACATATACAAATTCTGTACATTCTTTCACTCTCCCTATTGCCCGTAAAAATTTCTGATTCTTTTATTTATGTTCATTAAAAAACCATATTACTGATTAAGACACTTGCCGGCGGTGGCACTGAAGGTAAGACGCCTGCCTTGCCTGCGCTAGCCTTGGACTGACCGTGGTTCGATCCCCCGGTTTCCCATATGGTCCCCCAAGCCAGGAGAGACTTCTGAGCGCATAGCCAGGAGTAACCCCTGAGCGTCACTGGGTGTGGCCCTAAAAAAACAAAAAAAAAACATATTACTTACTTATTAGAATAATTGTAATTTTTCAATCGCCAAATATTTATCTAAAAGTGTTTTGAACTGATAGACTTTTCTTACTTTAACTTCCAAATTTCACCTCACAAGAAAATACATCAACATAATCTATGTCTCCCTTGTCCTTTTAATCTAGATTTCTTTGAAAGATGAAGACTTGTATAGAATATAGAATTTGTGACTTACATGTTATCTCAAAAGTAGTGGAGATAGAAGGAAGGTAGTCCTAAATGTCTTGATTTATGGAGGTGCTTTGCCTGTACAGTTGCACAAGTCCCAAAAAAACTATGCTTCTTCCTACTTGTTTTGAGTGTGTGTGTGTGTGTGTGTGTGTGTGTGTGTGTGTGTGTGTAACATTTCTTCAGTTAGCGAAAAGCATCTCCTATTGGTGAGAAAAAAAGAGTAGACAGTTTTACAATGGACCTGGATCCATTTGTATATATTATTTAAAGCTCCGTTTTTTTTCACTTGTTTTGGGACCACATGTGCAGTGATTAGAAGTTATTTCTGGCCTTGCTCTCACAAATTACTCCTGGCAAGCTCGGAGGAACATATGGGATGCAGAAGATCGAACTCATATCCGCAGTGTACAAAGCACTGTACATAGCACTACCCACTATGATAATACTCCGGTCCCCAAGCTCTGGTTTTTAAGCATTTACTTATCAGAAAAATTTAAAACTTTACGTGTATTACAAGCAAGAAAATAGCAATCTATTCAGCAACAGATCATTTTATCATTGATCAAGCTATGAAAGCAATTTGTCTTCATTTTATCATTGTATGATAAAAATTACTAATTTTCTCATTCTACTCCCTTGCTTCTATATGATTCACCTAATTATGAATTTACAGCTTCCATTACATAGTTAAGATATTAGATTTTATTAACCAAAAAAAAAAAAAGAAATGAAATACTTGAAGTACATTTGGTAAGTTTGACTATTTTAGGAAAACAAAGTAAAATTATACTTAACTTTTTTATGTTTGCTGTATAATAACAAACATTTACATTGAAAGACTAAAATGCAATAACTCTTTTACATTATCATGACAAGTTACCTAGCTAAAATTAGACTATGAGATAGAAGATCCAATATTTTTCCTATATTGGAATTGGAGAAATAGTAACTGCATTAAGAAAAGTATATTACTACAATATGTTTAGCAACAAATATAATAAGTTTTATCAGCTATCTTAATTTAGGATAGAAAATCATCATGATTATCAACCTCATATTAATAAGAGCTGAAAATCCAAACAATGCAATAATAGCTTTATTAGTTTGATTTTACACTATAAAATATCTTTAGGTTTTTTAATAGTTTACTGTTAATTTTACTTAAGTTAATAGTTCAATGGTTTTATTCTTTGAGAAACTAATATTATTAAAGGAGAAAGAACACAGTGAGCAACAAGGAATGTAAAAGAGAAATAGAGGTATAGAAAGAGAGAGAAAAAGATAGAAAAATTAGACATAGAGATTCTAATGCTGTGTTCAAATTTGATAAGATTTTATAAATAAAGCTGATAAAATTTCCTGTAGACTTTCTTAATATATACAATGGCCATTAGAATGTAGCAAAATCCTATTGGTGTAAAACATGCTTTTAATTTTTTAACTTTTCTTTAAATTTGTGAGACTATAAGATAATTCAAAGAATCTTTAGCAGAAGTCACAATTATATGAAAATTTAAATTATTTTCTTGAAGTCATAAGCTTTTTGGCTATGGTATTCAACAGCACAATGTTAAACCATAGTAAAAGGTTTATAGATAAATGTATGCTGTCTTTATTATATGTTTGTTTTTTAATCAGGAATTTATCATTTGTAAAATCTATCATTTGTAAAAGGTATATTCAGTAGTCAGGTAAGCCAAAATAAAATAACCATATAAAATATCTGAATTTTCTTTTTAAAATTCATACTGATTCAATATAAATATATTTAACTGCTTAACATTTTCCAATTTGTTTCACTGCATTCAATTATTATTCCAACTGCTACAAAGATAACTAGTCATGAAATGTGCTTTAGGAGTGAACAGTTAATGCAAAATATTTCTTCAGAGAGGAAAGTAGATGCAAAGTTTCAGAGATCTTTAGCTTTGGAAAATAGCAGCCAAAAATACACTAGCAGTCTTCGTTCTACCGGTTAATTGCCTTTTCATGCTGCTCACATATGCGCACAGGCACCCCTCCACCCCACAGGCACATACTTTCACACACACTGTACTTAATGACCAAAAAAATGCTTTCTATTTAAATTAAGATATATATTTATCAACAACAACAATCTGCTTTTGATTTTTGAAATGGCATCCGTGGTGCCAAAGAGGTGTAATATTGCACTTCTGTAATTCAAATGCTCTATCATTGAGGCAATGGAAGAACATGCCTCTGCAATTTCAGTGTGTGTGTGTGTGTGTGTGTGTGTGTGTACGTGCACACGTGTGTGTTTGTGTGTGTGTGTGTGTGTGTGTGTTAAGCAGATTTGCTCTTTAACGGTGAAGCTTCAGAGGATGATTATGACATCAAAGTGTGACAGACAATGGTTATGTACTGCAGGGAGAAAAGGAGGTTGAAAAGAGACAATTCATTCTCATTGCTTAAAGGAACAATTTCCTTGGCCAAAAATGAAATACACTTTGTGTCAAGGCTTCGTTTTGAAATAATAGAGTGTGGTGGCTTAGTCTCTTGTTTGACTTTTCATTTCATTTTTTATTTCAAAATACTCAATCTTCTGATTTGTCCACATCCCTTTCCCTCATCTCTCACTCACTATCTATATGCTACGAAATGCTTTTTGATCCAACAGAGAACGTGGTAGTTTTACCAGTAGATTTCTCAGTAGCAAGAACATTAACATTAATAAATCTGACATGTGATCACCTTATTCCTCCATCCAATTCACCTATTTTTGTCCTCATTTGTGTATAGTGTTGTTTATTGAGACATTTCAGTATTTATTATAAAGATTAAAAATGTTGATTATTCATTTATTTTATGATTAATTTTATATGTTATTCTCAATTCACTATAATATTATGCGAGGCTTTCCTAATTGTGTGACATGTAACATCCTACCACATATTACTACATTGAACAATACCATTACATACTATATTTTTAGTTTTGGTAATAAAATCACATTTCTACTTGGTTCAAGTACACAACACTAAATATCAACTTAATGTGCATAATTTGATAATAAAATAATACCACTATAACAAAATATTGCAATAATATGTGACAAATGAAAGAATAATTAAATATATTTTTATTTATGATTTTCTTTCAAATAAGTTATTTTACTGGACATTGTTATTTTAAAATATTCCACCTATATAGCAAAACAAATGCATCAATTAAATTTATGAAATTTTAAATGTATTGTATTTGCTCTTGAGAAAAGTAAACATGAGAGAAAAAACACTGAAGTTTCGTACAGCTAAGAATAAAAAAATACAAGTAATGGTTATTTTATCAGTATTCTGTCATGAACATTATTATAAACTGAGTTTTACCCGAGTAAAATTAATTTTAAAATACATGGTATTGTCTAAAATGGTTTTAAGTTAAGAAAGGAAATAAAAATATCAAGTGTAATGAAATGTTTATAATTCACATTAATGATATTAAAAAATTAAACAGTATCACTTAAGTTTAACAATAAACAATTGGATTTTTACAATAAATATTTTTTTCTCCCCCCCCCGCCTACAATAAATATTTTAACACCATTTACTAAATTTTAATTTCCTGAAAAGAAGATAAATATAAGATACATGTAAAATAATTCTATTGAAAATATACATTTTGCCTTAGATATTTACACTAAAAGATACTCAGTTTAACAATAGCTTTGGACAAAAGACATTCATATGTAATGAATGCTCACATGTCCTAACAACCAAAATTAGAATATTGTAAGAAACTCTTGTGACATGTCAGTCTTTCCTCAGAGGAACATTGCAGAATGAGCATAAAGGACTTGGAATAAAATCTCGGAAATAGTAATATTAAGTCATATTAGAAAATACCATTGGTAACAAGGTGGATGCTATTATTTGAACAATATGGACAGGACCAGAATTTCTTTGCACCCTGACAACCTGGTAAGGACTTGGGTTCAATCCCTGGCATACCATATGGTCCCCTGAGCCTGCCAGGAGTTATTTCTGAGCTAAGAACCAAGAGTTACCTCTGAGCATTGCCGGAAGTGACCCCAACCCCCCCAAAAGAACAACATAGATATTGATAACTGAGTCAGACTTATTCAAATAATGCTCTAAACAGAGGAACCAAAAAGAGACTTTAGAATGAACTAATTTATTTCACCTACAGCTTTGATATAATGCACAATATACATAGAATAAAAATAAGTTACTTGCATTCAAAAACTAACATATCATTTTATTTATTTATTTATTTATTTATTTATTTATTTATTTATTTTTGGGTCACACCCGGCAGTGCTCAGGGGTTACTCCTGGCTCCATGCTCAGAAATTGCCCCTGGCAGGCACAGGGGACCATATGGGGCACCGGGATTCGAACCGATGACCTTTTGCGTGAAAGGCAAACGCCTTACCTCCATGCTGTCTCCCGGGCCCCTTTATTTATTATTAATATATAATTTATCTAAAGTGAAGGAAGCTATAGGCATATAAATCAACTGAAAGTCAACATTAATTGCAAGTTTTATTGCAGGCATTGTCTTCTCTTCGTATTTTCCTTTTTAGTAGAACATAATTAATAAGGCCTCTTTAAAAGGCTGATCAGCTATAGAATATAGTCTATGCTTTCTTCAGAAGCTATCTTCGTACTTGTGAATCTAGAGCATTTGTTTTCTTCAGCTTTTCCTTGTTTTTTATTTATTATTTTAATATTTATTATATCTCCTCAATAATATTTACTTTTGTAACTTATTAACTTACTATAATCATTATTTTTAAAGTCATATATTGCAATTACTAAATAATATTATAACTATAATACATTTTAGATTTATTTCAAATGAATTATTAGTGCTTGATATCAATTTAATAAATTAAGCTCCACTTAAGAAATTGCCACAAAAACAATTGAATTCATAAAATTTATTCTAACACTAATGAAACCTGCTATGTATTTACTGAAGGTCATTAAATACTGTTTCAAATATTGAAATAAGATTCCAGTAGAAAACGTGCCTCATGTTTTCAAAATCTTAT
>PVKC010006416.1:0-31189 GCA_004027635.1 Crocidura indochinensis
GTGGAGGAAGAACTATGGTCATCTAGTGGAAGACACCAGAGTATGTGCATAGGACAGTTCTTGTGTCAAAGAAAGATCCAATTACCTATAGATATTAATGAGGCCAAGTGACCCTGAATAATTGCAAGGAAGCTCTTAAGGAGCTTCTGCCTGTGAGCATGAGGACACTCGGCAGGATATAAAAATCAGAGACAAAGAGTGTCTAGATGTTGGAAGTGCTGGTCTCTTTGATCTGTTTCTCTGAAAGCACCCAAAGCTGATCTGTCCTCGTAGGGTAATAGGATCTCCTCCCTCGGCTGTCAAAAAAAACAAAACAAAAACAAAACAAACAAACACTATTAGAGGGGTAAAAGCTGATACCAGAAACAATTTTAGTATTCTGAAATAATGAAATGTCAAATCAGATAAGATGAATGGTACGCATTTAGCAAAATAGAACGCATTTACCTTTCGTATCTCAACTTAATATTTGATTTGGGGGCTTTGCAATCACAGTACCACATGTGGTCCCTTCAAGACTTTCAGGAATGCTCCCTGAGTTAAGTCAGAATTAAATCCTGAACACTTCCAGGTATGTCCTAAACCATGAATCTTTCAGAGATACGATTTCTTTGGGCTGTGGCCACCAGCCTTTGTTGGTGTCTACAATGGTCCTGACTTTTTTACCTTTCACAGTTTGACTTCGACCAGCTTCTCTATTTTCATATGTGTTTCCTCCTTCCTGACTTATGGGCCTGCAAGTTGTCCTTCACTCTACATCTCTCTAGTTACACAGCCTTGGCACTCCAAAAGATGTTCTGGCATAAAAGCTCTGGGCTCCTAATGAAGGTCTTTGCCCAGCCCCCCAGAAGCTAGGCTTCAACACATTCAGATACTGAAAAAGCTTGGCTTAGATATTAGAGGATATAGGGAGGCAAGAAAAGCACTAACTGTAACTTGTATTGAGAGGGTAAATCTGTGGAAATTTCTTCCCAAGTTCTATTTGAGATGGGAACAGTGGAGAGTTTACTGACTCTGACTCATTTTATGTGTTTGAGTTCCAAATACCAGCAGCTTGTCCCCTGTGGACCCCAATCTTCACCTTTTTCTGCATTTTTAGGACTGTTTCAATTTACATATGAGGTACATTTCTTTTCCATACCATATTATAAGTAAATATAACCTGTTTATATTTATGCATATAAATAAACACATTTATTTATACATATTTATGTATGCATTATTGCAATTATGACATATATTTATGATAAATAGCAGAAATGATTTACAATAAAATTTTGGGTTGATTTTATTATTTTTATGATTTTTATATGATTTACAATAAAATTTTGGGTTGATTTTATTATTTTTATGATTTTATATGATTTTTATGATTATTATATTTATGATTTTTATTCATATCTAACAGTGCTCAGGAGTTATTACTCTTGGCTCTGTGGTCAATGATCACTCTATGCTATGTTGGGAACCACATGGAGTTCTAGGGATCTAAACTGGGTTAAGCAATGTGTAAAGAAAGAGGCTTACCTCCCAATCTGACCTGTGAAAATAATTTTCATAATTTTAGTAGAGTGAGACTATCATGCCATGGTCCTCTTATTGACAAGTGATAACCCAGTCCCATTCCTTCTCTCTCCAAAGCAATATCTGGCAATCTTGATTTTTATGCACATGATAAGTGTTGTACCTACTATATGCAAAAGACATGGCTCTTTACATTTAGAATGCTTAAAATTATGTATTACATTTTGGTGTTTGTTGTGTGAGTTTTGCTGTCAACAAATAAATGCCAATTGGAGCACTAATTTGAGTTTGTTGAAAATAAAATAAAATAAATCCACAAACAAAACTATCTTTCTGGTTTTTTCTCTATGCTGATCTCTCTTAGTTTCCCCATTCTCGATTGTTACCAGGGTTATGGGGTGGTGAGGAAATACCTTTGAACTCTTACTTGGAACACAAGATAGTGCGGAGCCTTCAACTGAAAGTTCAAAGCCAGTTTTCATGCCAGTGGATTCATTTGGAGAGTGTGTTTGGGAGTAGGGTTTGGGGACAAAGTACAGATCCGTTCCAGGATCTTGTTGGAAATTGAATGGCTTCAACCTTGTTTTAGTTTTTGCCTTTGACCAATCATATTTTGTTAGCAACCACCTAGGAACAAGTGGCAATAATTGCAAGTGGTTGCCTGGAATATTATAACAGGTAAAGTGCTTGCCTTTCATATGGATGACCGGCTTTCATCCTGAGCATTCCATATGGTACCCTGAACCCCACTAAAGAAAATTGCTGAGCTGAGTCAAGAGTAAGCACTGAGAACTGCAAGCAACGAGAACTACTGGATATGTTATGCCCCCCAATTGGAAATAATTTCCTAGAAATTGTGTCTAATACTTTAATTGATACAGTTTTTGTTTAATATCTTGTCCATAATTCAGTAATTTATTTATTCATTATTGTATTTTTTGTGAATCTGTTATATCTATAGTTATATCTCATTATTAAAAGGCTGATTTCCTGATTCATGTCTTCTCTAATATTCAAATTTAGTGTTTTAATATGATGCAAATTATTAAGCTTCTCATTATCTGATGTTAGTTCTTAAATACCTTCTTTAAAAACAAATTATAATAATAGTGAGTAAAACCATATATTTATTTATAAATTAATTTGATAACATACCATTTCTTGTGACATATCTATTATGAATATATTTTGCGATGTGGTTGTCAATAGGTTTGGGAAATACCTTATTTTAGGCAAACAATGGCAGCTGGCATATCTTTGAATTTGTCACTTTGTATTTGTTAAAACTAAATTTCCAAAATAAAAAAAGGAGAAGAAGCAGCCAACAATTTGAAAAGCTGTGGTTTGAAACATTTTAAAGGGTATGGTATTTCTGTCTAGTCAGAACTCTTCCAAAAATTAATTGCTATTTCTTATGTTCTCCCTCATTTTCTGAGTAGTCTCTTTTTAACACAATAACTTTCTTCAAAAATGACATAGTATGTTTCTTCAAGTGGATCAGAAAAAAAATAAATGTCCAGAGTGCCAAATGCGTTAGCAGAAATAACTCCTATTTTATGTTCCCTGCATCCTTACTGGAGATGCCAAACTTTTACAAAATAAACAGCGTAGATCTATATGACTAGTCACCAATGACTAGACTAAACATCTAGTAGTCAGTACTACTTTGAGAGACTTTCTGAAGATTAAAAAGATTCTATTTGTAACTGCCTTTGTATAAAATATATTTTGGTACCATGAATTGCTGTACTGTTTATAATAAAATTATAGGCATACAGGGTTGGCTGTATGACCAGGATAAAAAGGTCACCCAGGAATGGGAGAAACTATTCACCCAATGTCCATCAGATAAGGGGTTCATGTCAAAGATATGCAAGGTACTGATAGAACTTAACAGGAAAACAAGATCTAACCCCATTAAAAATGGGGAGAAGAATTTAACAGACACGTCCTTAAATAAGAAATATAGATGGCCAAAGGTACATGAAAAAATGTTCCATGTCATTAATCATCTGGGAGATAAATATCAAAACAACAAGTTACCATCTCACACCACAGAGACTGGCACACATCACAAAGAACAGGAACAATCAGTGCTGGAAGGATGTGGGGAGAAAGGAACTCTCATTCACTGCTGGTGGGAATGCTGTCTAGTCCAGTCTTTATGGAAAACAATATGGAAATTCCTCAGAAAACTGGAAATTGAGCATCCCTATGATTCAGCAATAAAACCCGTAGGGATAAGCCCTAGGCACACAAAAGCATGATAAAAAAAATTCCAACTGCATATCTATGCTCATTGTAGTGCTATTTACAATAGTCAGAATCTGGGAGCCGGGAGGTGGCGCAGGAGGTAAGGTGCCTGCTGCCTTGCCTAGGACGGACCACGGTTCGATCCCCCGGTTCCCATATGGTCCCCATGCCTGCCAGGAGCGACTTCTGAGCACATAGCCAGGAGTAACCCCTGAGCGTCACTGGGTGTGGCCCAAAAACCAAAAAAAAAAACAAAACAAAAAAAAACAAAAACAATAATCAGAATCTATTAACAATCCAGATGTCTGAAAACAGATGAGAGGCTAAGGAAATGGTGATACATATACACAATAGAATACTATGCAGCCATCAGGACAAATGAAGTCATGAAATTTTCCTGTAAATAGATGGGTATAGAAACTTTTGTGCTAAGTGAAATAAGTCAGAGAGAAAGAGATAGATACAGATCGACATGGTCTCACTCATCTGTGGGATTTAAGAATAAAAAGACAGTATGGTAATAATGCCCAGAGACAATAGAGATGAGGGCTGAATGGAATAGCCCACAATATGAAGCTTACCACTATGAGTGGTAAGTGCAGTTAATGAAATAACTACACTAACACCTATAATGACAAAAATAGTGAATGAGAGAAATAGAATACCTGAATCAAATACAGGCAGGGGGAGAAGGAGGAGAGAGATTGGAGCATTGGTGCTGGGAAAGTTGCACTGGTGAGAGGGGTGTACTATTTATGAGTGAAACCCAACTACAAACATGTTTGTAAACATGGTGCTTAAATAGAAATATTATTTAAGTATATATATATATATATATATATATATGCAGTACTGGTTATAATAAAATTTCAAGTATCCAGGATTCTATCACCATGCCTATAACCAGAGTGTCAGCATCCCACTTATGTTCCAAGGTCCTCTCCAACTCCCATTCTTTCCACAAACACAGTTCTATAGACATACATGCACACATATATTTATATGCATATGTGTATTTATACATATATGCACTGTTTCTTTTGACTGACTTCACTAAGCATTTCATCTAATTCCATCCTGGATCAGTGAATTTCATGACTTTATCTTTTTTTATAACTGGGTAGTATTTCATTTTGTATATATACTACAGTTTCTTTAGCCACTAATTTGTTCTTGGGTACTGGAGTTGTTTTCAAATCTTGATATTGTGAGTAGGGCTACAATGAACATAGAAGTGCAAATAAATTTTGAAACACCATTTTTGGGCTTCTGGGGTAAATGCAAAAGTGGAATCACCAGGTGGCCTGGAAACTTACATTTTAATTTTTTGAGGCATCTCCATCATATTGCCCATTTTTAAGTTTAGGGTTTATCTATAGAATTCTAGATAATATTGAATCAGCATTTCCCTTTTTAAGCATAAAACCTAAGGTAATTTTATAAAAGTAATAAGATTTTCATTTAATACACTTTATAACAGATTTTTTATTATTTGTTGTTTTCTAATTTCTGTACTTGGTCCCAGAGGGAATAAGGAAAGCTTTGTAGATAAGAACTAAGAAAATTGAGAAACAAATGATATTATAATACAGAAATATAAGTTGTCTGGAAAGAGATGTGTCAATATTCAGCATAATATTTTCCATGTTACCTTTATCAGTCACACAGTAATTCTATTAGTACACTAATTTTAAATGAGAAATTTAAATGAAAATCTAAATCTCAAAAAAGTTAAACAGAACTAGAGGTATTTCCAACTTCGCTTACTGATTTGAGTGAGCACATCACCAGTCTGTCCTGGGCTATCACAACAAAATAAACAAACCTTGAATCAAGAAGACAAACTGCACTCAAAAATCCAAACACATCATATTGATTGAAATTTCCTTTACTTCTAGACCTGGACTCATAGGGTTATTCATCTAATTTTCTAGCTATCAGCAAATCCCACTCTTGCACTCTGTGAAAGAGGTTTTCATTATACATAATATATATTATATATAATCCTTTCAAATGATTCTACATGCTCTCAAATCTGGTGTTAGCAACCTCAAGTTAATTATTCAAATGCCATCTATGAAAAGCAAAAAAATCTACGAAAAATATCTATGAAAAATTTAAATTCATTTTCACTAAATATTGTAACACTGTCAAGAAAGCTCTCAATTACCTTTTTTCTTTTTTCTCTTTTCTTTATCTTTCTTTTCTTTTTTAATTTTTATTCTTTATCTTTCTTTTTTCTTTCTCTTTCTATTTTTCTTTCTTTCTTTCTCTTTCTATCTTTTTCTTTCTTTTCTTTCTTTATCTTTCTCTTTCTCTCTTTTTCTTTCTTTTCTTTCTCCCTTTCATTTTTCTCCATTTCTCTCTCTCTCTCTCTCTCTCTCTCTCTCTCTCTCTCTCTCTCTCGTTGGAATTAGCTCAAAATAGACAGGGTCATAAGTATAACCTTGAAAACAATTCACCAACTCGATGTGAGCAGCACGCCATTATTATAATAATGTCTAAATTCACATTTGTTTTGTACTGAATAACCATTGAAATGTGTCATCCTGTCTACTTCAAAAAACTGAGAATGTCTTTTTTAAATGCATTATTTTAATAAAATTAATGTTTTATTGTTTGTTGATAATTGTTTATTAAGCATATATTTCCAACACTACACCCTATGCCAGTGCACTCATCTCTTTCTCTCTCTCCCAAAGATCCTGATATAGTTCCTTTTAACTAACCCCAACTCAGTTGAGTTAATCAGTTGAGAGCTTCTCGAAAGCAAGAGTGATAACTTTCAGTTCTTAAGTCTCAGCTACAAAGATTCTACTTGGTTCTCTGGAAATGGTGACTCAGGGAAAGAATGAATGGACTATGTCTAGCTATATAGAATGTGGTATCAGTAATGGGAATAAAACTTCCCAAAACAGATTAAACATAGATACTTTTATTTTGTCAACTTATTATTTATTTAAGTTATGGGCTACACTTAAAAAATAGAACAAGTATATTTTAGTGAAATACATATATGAGTTAGGGCGAGAGTTAATTTTATTAAAAAAAACTTATTTTCAGTCTTCCAAAAGGAATGAGCTAAATACCCATCCTATTCAAGAAAAAGGCTAATATACCCTATGTGCACCATTTTCATGGAAAGCCTTTTCTGCAAAATAATTTTTCTGACTATTGTGTTAGAATACAGTGGCACCATGAAATGGCTGTGCATTCAAACCTGAGAACTTTTTCTTGTAAATTTTTATAATTCACTTTAACATTCCTGATTTTAAGTTCTTGACTTTTCTCCCAGTGTGACGTACCTGGTACTCAAGGAATCTTTTACCTTAAAAGAGTCTCTTGTATAGTGTTTATGTGTTAACTTAAACCCCAATACTGATGACAATTCCCAACACGTAGTGAACACTCAGCAATACGGTCTGCTCTTATCACTTTAATTAATGAATGAACTCACTTTGTCTTCACAACTATAATCAGAGATTGATATTTTTTTACCCTTCTGCATACAGGCAAATGCTGTGGTACACATCCTGATAATTATCAAGCTGATGTCTGAGACCTTGTTTGATTGCAGAATCTTTTAATTGAATGTTTGTATACATTGCCCTACCAAGGAACAGTGTAGAAATAGAAAGAGAGCCAGCCAACAAGAAAGGACACCCAGTACAAGAGAGGAGTAGGAATAAAACAGAATAGCTGGGGTCTGAGAGATAACATGAAGGTAAAGCATTTGCCTTGCATGCAGAAGGTTGGTGGTTTGAATCCTGGCATCCCATATGGTCCCCTGAGCCTGCCAGGAGCGATTTCTGAGCATAGAGCCAGGAGTAACACTGAGTGCTGATGAGTGTGACCCTCCCCCCCCCAAAAAAAATAAAAACAAACAAACAAAAAATCAACGGAATAGCTAACCAGGGTCAGAATCTACAGAATTTAATCTACTACTAGTTGGCCCTTGTGTGGGAAAACATAAATTGCTACCTTCCCAGAGAGTTGTGAACTGAGCAATATTAAGTACATTAATAGCTTTGATTTACATAGAACATGTATAATTTTGGATCATATGAGTAGATGTGTTTGGGTGACATTTGAAATTTCCAACATATATATATATAAGAAACATCTTATTTTCTTACATATTTCATTCAACATAGATTTTCTTGTTAAATTTTCATGCTAGATAAAATTAGTTTGGGGTTCTCACATGGAAGGACTCATATTTAAGAAGGCAATATGTGTGTTATGGGGGAGTAGTCACAAAGATTGTTCGCTTTTTCCCTCAGCACTGCCATGCCACATAAGAAAACCTGTTTTGGGCCTGAGATATAGCACAGTGGGTAGGATGTTGACCTTGTATGGGGTTTTTTGGGGTTCAATCCCCAGCATCCCATGTGGTTCCCCATGTCTGTCCTGAGCACTTTCTGAGTGAAGAGCTAGGAGTAGCCCTGACCACCACCGGGTGTGGCTAAAAACTTAAGTAAATAAATTAAGCAAAGCCTGTCTTACTATCTAAATTGAGAACAGGAAATGGGGGACAATGAAGGCAGAAAAGTTGCACTTGTGAAGGAGAATGTGCATTTTATGGCTTAAACCCAATTACTAACATGTGTGTAACCATGTTGCATAAATAAATTATTTATAAAAATATGTTGACATCCTTTAAACCCAGTTTTAATAAACATTGAAGTGTCAGGATTGCATTAAACATTAGAATTATGCCTAAAGATAGCTAGTCATTTTTGATAGATTTTGTAAAGCTGTGTTCAAATAGTATCAAAGTTGTTCATTGGATCATTCATAACATCATTTATAGATATTCCTTCATAGTGATTTTACTACTAAGAGCAGGGATGCAACATTTTTATTCTTAGATGTGTGTGTCAAAAAGTATAGAATTACAGATCACTTTATTAAAATGGGTTTTCCTTGATACTTTTTTATTGCAGCTAGGTGCTTATTGTGATATATTTTTAAGTTATTTAATTTAGCCATGAATTTAATTTCAGCATAATAAATGAATCCTCACAAAATTATGTTTCTCAAAAGCTGTTGTGATAGAATTGAGAATCTCTGTATTAAATTCCATTAGACCATAAACACCAAGAGTCATTCATTTCATACTTCAATAGCATTTTAACCATGAGTCATTCATTTCATACTTCAATAGCATTTTAAGCAAAAATTATTGAATAACAGCATTATATTTTGTTTAGTCAATACGTAGTAAATTGGTTAATGTTTTATATACATACTTCACATATAAAATTATATTAAATAATCTATGAGCAAAGAAGCATATATTTATTTATGTAATAATCATTATAAATAGTTGTACATGCATATAAAATATATACATTTACATTTGCTTTGTCACAAAACCCAAAAGCAATCTAAGAATGGAAGTGTCTGAGATGGTTCTCCTCATTTGTCTGCTGCTTTTTTAAATTTTTATATTTTGTATTCTTCATTAAAAAGACATTGAATCAAAAAGGAACCCACTTAGCAGAGGGCAAACCTTTTAAAGGAAACCTCATTTTTCACTGTAGTGAACTAGCATGTCATCTGATATTTATACCTCATGTTTCATGAAGTATGAGTCCTTTCAGAAGTGAATTTCTTCCAGAGCATGATAAGCTTACTTGTAAGCATAGAAAGATTTATAATAATGATACTTATAGTTGGTTTTGATCAGACAATTAGAGTGATGTCTTGTATTTGTTGTGCTTGCAAGCTGTAAAACTAGTATTTCATTTTTAAAAATATGTGTAATGAAAGTAAGCCGTAGCTTCGAACACAAAAAATATACTGTCTTCTAGGAACTCCAAGAACCTCTGAACATTAAAAAAAAAAACTCCTAGATTATGTTTATTTGAATTCTACATATATAAGTACATGCAATGTAGTAAGCACTACTGAAAGTGTTAGGGGTGGATGAAATAATGAATTATTTGTTTGTTTTCTGGACTGAACCCAGTGATGCTCAGGGGCTACTTCTGGCTATGCACTAAGAAATTGCTCTTGGCTAGGGGGACCATATGAGACTCTGGGGATCAAACTAGGTCTGTCCTAGATTGGCCTAGGGAAAGGCAAAGGCCCTACTGCTGTGCTATTGCTCTGCCCTGAAATAATTAATTACTTTTTAGTTACTTATGATCACTCTATATAAGGGGGTCATGTATAACAAAAATTAAATTATTTGATCAATATATTCTTAAGTTTTTAAAGATAAGATTACTTTTTAAAATATTTTAAAAATACACTCTATTAGACCTTGAAATACATTATAGCATTTACTATCTATTATGAATAAGAATAAGTTCTAAAATTTCATCTTCATTATAATACTCAGATTGAATACTTGTAGTTCCCATGTTCTTGAGTGAAAATAAAAATAAAACCTAGAAATCACAGTTGGGTATTACATGACCATATTATTGTTAATTATGATGAATAAAACCTTAGTTCTGATATTGGATGTCCCACATAGGACTAACAAATCAAAGAAAGAGAGAAAAAACTTTAAAAAAATTTTAAATATGTAGCACTCTTAGAGATATAAAACAAAATATTTCATTCGACCTTTAAATACTCCTTGACTTTTAATTCTTGGAAAAAACCTTTTCAGTTACCTTCTTTGAAAATCTCTTATAAACAACTAACTTCCTAAATGTATCTTCACAGTATCTTTCCAGGACTGTGACATTCATTTCATTGGCATTCAGAGTTTTGGTAGTTTCTTAGAAGGTTCTAGATCTTTTCAGATCCAATGGCTCATGTAATCTGATTTCTGAGACTAGACACTGATGTGTTCCTTTGAGGGAATCCATAATATGTTGGTAGTTTTAGAGACAAAGTGTATGTTTTGGGTTTCTAAATCAACTCAAAATTTATTAAAAGTTGATGATTGTATGGAGACAGGTATATCACAACAAATGTAATAGAAATGAAATATGCAATATATATTAGAAACATGACTTATTTATTCTAGTTATTCTAATAGCAGAAACCAGATATCTAGTCCTCAGTGAAGGAAAATGCCAGTAGTTGTACTTCTATTTCTTAAACCAATTCCTTTTCCTCCATTTTTCTGGAAGACAAAATTCTTTTCCATGAAAATTCATGAAGGGGAATAGGCCAGTTTAAATGTGTTGAAAGCCATTGCTGTATTTTATTTAATGCTGATTATTTGTAGGTAGCATGGGACTTAGTGAATATTCTGTAGCTGTTTGAGAAATAAAATAATATATTGGTGATTATTTTCTGTAAAACTTCCAATGGTAATGACTTTTGAATTTTAAGAATAGTATACTGTGAATAATTTTATGTAAGCTTATGCAACTAACAACTAGATTACTTCTTAAAATGAATATTTAGCTATAGCAGAGTATACATCTAACACCTCAACCCTAAGAAATTTGCATTTTAGCTTTAGAAATTCATATTATTATTGAATTATGCTGTCCATCTGCTCAAGAATGCGATATATTTCAGCTCTAGTGAGCCAAAATGAAAGATTCAATGGATTATTCATCTACCTCATGCTATGATACATAGAAACCTCCTGATTTGTAAATTTTAACAAAAATAATTATTAATTTTGTATTAGACATTAAAGACATCAGGCTCAAAAAGGTTATGAGGCAGCAAAGGTCATTTTTTGGGGGGGTCACACCCGGCAGTACTCAGGGGTTACTCCTAGCTCCATGCTCAGAAATTGCTCCTAGCAGGCACGGGGGACCATATGGGGCACCGGGATTCGAACCGAAGACCTTTTGCATGAAAGGCAAACACCTTACCCCCATGCTATCTCCCGGGCCCCAGCAAAGGTCATTTTTAATTTTTGTATTTAAACACATGGCTACAAATATATTCATACTACAGATTTTTGTTCCAGATAAAGTTGTTCTTGATTGACTTAGAGTCATACAATGTACAATAATCTAGTGAGCATTTCCAGAATGAGAGGGAAACTGTTGATATGTCATTTTTTTCTGTCATTTGTGATAAGAACATTAAAATGCATGGTTAAATTACAAATGGTATGACCAAAGACAGAGATAGTACAGTGGGTAAGGTGCTTGCCTTGTACACAACTGACCTGTTCAATCCCTAGCACCCCATACAGTATGGTAAAAAACATCACCAGGAGTGATCACTGAGTACAGAACCATTAGTAATCCCTGAGCACAGTCAGCTATGACCTAAAAACAAGCAAAAAGAACAGCCATGACTTTCTTCATCATAAAAGCTAATGAAAATTGAGAGTAATTTCTTTTTCCTTCCTTTAATATTTTAAACATGTTATTACATATTTTAGAAGGTTGACATAAAGTAAGTAAGAATTGAGTTTAATTTTTAATTAATTAATTATATATTATGTCCCATTCTGGGTCACCCCAACCGTGCTTGTGGGAACTATGTATTGCTAGCATTGAACTCAGAATTCCTGCATACAAAGCATGCATTCTAACTCTTTGAACCATAACTCTGTCTTCCAGGAGAAAGGAATTATAAGAAAAACATGCTATTAAGTGGTTTGTCTCTGGATGCAAGACCTGACTAGAATTGTGGCAGTCATTTTGACTAAAGTGATTTCTAGCCTCAAGAGATAGTATAGCATGTAATGATATTTTCACATGTAGCTGACTTAAGTTCAGTTCCTAATACTGCACATATTCCCATGATCACCACCAAGAATGATCCTGGAGAAGATAGCCAGAATTAAATCCTGAGTATAGTACAGTTCAGCCCAAACCCACCCAGTGCCCTCCCTCCCAAGAAACCAACCACCAAGAATGATTTTAATATAAATCTTTATTTAAGCACCATGATTACAATCATGTTTGTAGTTGGGTTTCAATTATAAATAAAACACCCCCCCATCACCAGTGCAACAACTTTTTGACTTAAGTGCAACATGCAACATTTTGGGGGTCAAAGAAATAGTGTGTTATATCATTTCTGCAAAAAATAGATTTCTTTTATCTGAGCCATGACTTTATGACTAATATTGTAAAATGAAATATGAATATTGAAGTGGTTGTTACATCAAGACAGGTGCTTTGCAATTAAGTGCTCAGTTTACACATTTCCTTTTTTCTGACTATGGAATTGCTGAATGAAAATATTGCATTGGTGAATATGGAAATTTTTGTTAACTAGTTCTTCCCTCAGTGTTTCTCAGTAAGTTTGTTAAACAGAGCATCCAAACTAGCATATTTGGTTCTATGCAGTAAGTCAAGAAAGAGATGTTTTTATGTAGTATGCTTCTTAGACTAATATATTTTGTTTTGCATTATTTTGGGCACCCAGAGTCTTATATATATGAATCATGGACTCAACCACTGAGCTGCACTTCCTTGCTTTGTTCTTAACATAGAAACAAATTCTAAAATTTCCATCTGAGTCATTTAAAATGTTTTGAACCCTTGAAGGAAAAGGCAAGTTTGTGTTTGGTATAAGCATGTATAAGAGTATCTGCGGGGATAAAAATGTATTAAATGTATTAAGTGGTTTTTAAATTTGAGCTACTTTGAAATGCTTACTTATTTTATACTTCCTTTATAAAGTTATCAACAGAAAAGACAGCATGTAAGAGAAGGTTTTTTTCATTATATTGAATGTTTGTCATGCTTCAGAGTTGTTGTAATTTAAATGAGAAAATAAAAATTACTGGTTGATTGTAGATATCTTTTAAAGTACAATATTTACATTTCAAAAGATATTCAGAGCCCTAAATATATGTATAGAAAGAAGTGTTTTAAAGTGCAGAACATAAGGGGGGAGAGACAGCACAGAGGTAGGGTGTTTGCCTTGCACTCAGCTCACACATGATGGACCCAGGTTAGATTCCCAGGATCCCAAATGGTCCCCTGAGCCTGCCAGCAGTGATTTCTGAGTGCTGCTGGTTGTGGCTCAAAATAAAAAACAAAACAAAATTTAAAAAAAAGAGAGAGAGAAATTGTTTTGGGGCTGGTGTGAAGGCACAGTGGTAGGGCATTTGCCTTACATGCAGATGAACTGGGACAGACCTGGGTTCGATCCTCGGCATCCCTAATGTCCCCTGAGCCGGCCAGGAGTAACCCTTGAGCGCCACCAGGTCCAAAAATCAAGAGAGAGAGAGAGAGAGAGAGAGAGAGAGAGAGAGAGAGAGAGAGAGAGAGAGAAGAAAAGGAAAAAAGTGCAGAACATAAAAGAAAAATGACTTTTGTAAAAATAATTTCATTAACTTTTTTCTTTGTCTGTTGGACACAAGTTCAAGGACTCGAGTGCAAGCATTACATTTTAGGAGCCCATTTCAATTGCTGGAACCATGCTTTCCCCAGACAATCACTGGAAATGACTCCAAACATGAAGCTAAGAGTACATTACACTTCAGTATGATTGGTTATGGCCCCTCTTTTCTTTAATTCGTTCACCAGGGGGGAAAATGTTGTTGTTGTTGTTGTTTTTGCTGTTGTTTTTCATTTGGACACAAACTCGCAAACTGTTGGACGAGACATATAAATGTTTGGTATTAAGGACTTTGAGTCTTATTGATCTTTGTTTTGACTTTGAAGAGGCAACATACATAGTCTTTGTGGTCTTCAGCAGCTAAAGAGAAAGGTTTGAAAACAATTCACTTTACTTGACCGACTTGGGTTTTATCTCTGGCATCCCATGAGCCATCCAGGAGTAAATCCTGAGAGCAGAGCAAGGAATAAACCCTGAGCATTTCCAGGCCCAATCCTTCCACCTCCCCTCCAATTTAGTTCAACAATGGGTCTGTGGATTTTATAACTTGTATGGCAGTTACCTTGGAAGTAACTGACCTGCGTTGATCCCTGGCACCTAATAGGGTGCCCTGAGCCTTGCTAAGAGTGATCTCTAAGGACTGATCCAAGAAAAGCCCTGAGCAATGCCAGATATGACTCACTGTCCCCCCAAATTTGGTTCAATGAGAGATCTAAGTTTTTCAATAATATCTCACGTCTGAGGTAGATGTTCAAAAAACCAAGGTATTGCTCTCCTATTTCTATTTTATTTTCCAAGTATCTAGAGGGACATCATCGAGAACTGATGTAAGCTGGTGATGGTTCTCCAACACTTTCTTATCTTGATGATCCTTCAGGACATTTATATCAGTTGTAGGACCATATAACTGAAAGTCTGAGTTAATTTCCATTCACCCCATTCTGATCTGGAGCCGCACTCTTTCGTTATGGCTGAACTGATTGTACGATGATCAAGTGCGGAGGCCATTGTTATGGCATCTGGAGTTATTGAATTTTCTGTGTAATGGTTAATATCATACATATTGAATGAACTACAGCCTGCCAAATGGCTTTGGTCTGTCTATTTATTGTACTCATAGCAAACAAATGGGTGATTGTTCACTTTTTTTTCATATTGAAAGAAAATAAAATCTCTGCTTAGATTGCTAGTTAATTCAAACCTCTCACTAAATTTAAGTGAAGGTAGTCTTAATTGTGTATACCCAATAGTAATTATTAAAACATAAAGCTATACCAGACAACATATGGATCATAAAAATGAGTAAATTAGCCTCAAATTTTGGGAATTTATAGTCCATGTAATTTACAATCTACTTGTATATTTCATATTTATATTGCATGATTCATAATCATGATTCATTCATAATTGAAGTCTGATAGAATTTAAAGAATTTGACAGTGGAAATAATATAAAATGAATTTCTTATGATTAGAAAGTTAAGGTGTTTTCAAACTAAAATAAAAATGAAAATGAAATTCACCATAAGAATAAAAGCAAGTTATCTCTCCTATGCCAGAACCACTACTTAAGGCCATTCAAATGCATACACTCACTTAGATCACTAAGAATATGTTTTTCAAATCAAATATAGAATAAAATTTAATTATTTTATTGTAAAAATAGACTTAGGAATGTAACTGAAGAGGAGTGGGAAAAAGAAAAAGTTTCAGGTATTTTTTTTATTATGGCAAGAGGAATTGAGTTTTGATTTTGGAGAACTGTCGCTTGTTTTTTGGTAGACTTAGATTTCTATAATAATGCCTTAGTAAAAGATATATGCACCTTCCAATAGCTAAAATATTGTTAATGAGGGGTCGGAGAGATAGCATGGAGGTAAGGCGTTTGCCTTTCATGCAGAAGAATGGTGGTTCAAATCCCAGCATTCCATATGGTCCCCCGTGTCTGCAATTTTCTGAACATGGAGCCAGGAGTAACCCCTAAGCGCTGCAGGTGTAACCCCCAAAAATAAAATAAAATAAAATATTGTTAATGTGGCAGTACTTATCTGACTAGGGCTCATTGGTATAACAAATATAGCAAAGGAAACGTATACAATAGTAGTACAGAAAGTTACTATTCTGTGCCCTTCCAACTCCCAATCCTTATGTAATTCACTTATGAAAGAGTTCTGTGGTGCAATTTTGTCTTAATATTTTAAGTAGGAATAATTTAAAACATTGATGCAGACTAGAATTAATGAATTAGATTTTTTAAAAGCTTCATAGTGCTATTCACATTCATAAAGCTTCATAAAAGCTTCATAAGGGTATTTAGAAGTGATAGCTAACAAGCATCTGCAAAGGAGAAGGACAGAATGCTTATAAAAAGCTGGTATATTTAGTATGAGGAGTTTGGTTAATAGTTCATCAATTCTTGAGGGTGCTGCTAGTTAAGAATTCAGCAATATCATCAGATTCTATCATTATTCTGGTTGAAAACTGACATATTCCCATTAGCATCACCTCTGATCTTCTTAAACATAGTTTTTGTTGATTTGGACCTGCTCTGCTCACTCTCCTTTCACACTCACTCCAGCCCTTTAAATCCTTCATGAGGCTATTCTCAAAAGGATCGTGGGTCTCTTATTATTTTTGAGTCTTCTTTTTTCATTCTGAAATTATTCTAATTTTCTAATTATTCTAATTTTTCTCCAATTTCAACTTTCACTTCCATAGCATAGTTCTGAAAAGCTTTTACTAATTCTTCTAGAATGATTGGGCTTTCCCTGCCATATTGTGTTGCCATATCTTATATCTACCGTTATATTATATATTATAGATCATATCTTATCATATCATATCATATATTATTATATTATTATACCCAGTTCTACATTATATTTTAATTGCTTATTTAATTTTGTTGAGTCCAAAGTTGGAGTGGGTCAACTATTATCAAAGATAATTCCCACCAATTTTAATGAGTTTATTGGAAGGACAGTCATGCTTATATCTATAACTCTTTTCATAGATTTGAGTTTATTAGTTAAGATAGGGACTTTATGTTCTTCTAAACAAAAATATTTTTGTTGCCTTTTAGAACAATTTGCTGATTCTTATCTTCAAAAACATGCAATGCCTTTAATTTATTTATCATTGAATCTCTAATGTTTGATATCACATTTGTACAAAGTAGTTGGTCTATATATTTCAAAGGATTTAATATGAATACAAGGAAAGTGCCAAAGAACAAAATTAAGATCATTATTCAATATCTCCCATATGATCAATATTGTTGTAGGTGATTTATATGTATGTACATATAATCCTCATAATAGTCCTGTGAAGTAGAGATTATTATTCTTAATTTACAGTTAAGTTGAATAAATTATTTCCTTAATAAAGAATTTCCAAAATAAAGATTACTATGCTTAATTTACATTTAGTTTGAATAAAATATTTCTTTAAATACTACAAGGCAAGTAAAAGTGACTAACCTAAAGTTTGAACTTAGATTTGTCAAATATAGGAAACATAAACATAATTTTTATAAATATTTTATATATAATATATTTATATTTATAGAATAACTTATAAACATAAAAACATACTATATATTCTATTAATTTTATTATACCATGGTGGTTAAAAAAGGATATTGTATTAGAATTCTCAGTGTAAGACTTAGCTCTCCCATTTACAGTTGTATGCAGGATTAATTTTCAGCTTCTATTAAATTAGTATTACTTTTATATCTGCAAATGGTAACGGAGATTACTTTATCACCTCATTTGGATATTGTGATGTTTAAATTAAATGTTTTATGTCTAAGATTCTGAAGACTTGGCACATAGTAAGCATTCAAGACATGCTGATATTTAAAATCATTGTTACTTAAATCACTGTTAATATGAGATTTCTAAGAAATTGCATTCCTTAAATTTGCTGTAACATGATGGAGCTGGAAGGTATGTTAAATTAAGTAAGTCAGAAAAAGGATAATATAGAATTTTATCACTTATATGTAGTCTTTATAATAACTGAATGAAGAAACCCAGTGGTCTAAATGGGAGTTGTCTCGGTTCCTCTTGAACCCAGAGAATAGAGAGAAGGAAAGAAATTGATTGGAGGAGGAAAAACAAATATGAAAGGATGGAGGCTAGGGGACAAGCAGCCTTAGATGTTTTGGTAGAGATAAAAAATGGACAGAACCAAATACCTATGTCAAAATCAACAACAATGGAATCAGAGAACCAGACTTTAATAATCTAAACTTGAAATGGGCCCCTTATACTGGCAGACTTGGGGGACAGAGGTTATAGTAAGGGGTGCACTTGGAGAACAGTAGTGGAGAGAGGGCAACACTGGGAGTGGGATAGGCCCTGATTCATTGTATATCTGAAACCCAACTTTGAAGGACTTTGTAAATCACAATGATTTCAATAAAGAAAATTAAATTATACAAAGAAATTTTATTCTTAAATAATTTACTTTTTGTTTGTTTGTTTTGGACCACACCTGATGATGTTCAGGGGTTACTCCTGGCTCTGTGTTCAGAATTCGCTCCTGGCTTGGGGAACCACATGGATGGAATCGCCTGGGGATGGAATCGAAGTCTGTCCTATGTTATTACGTACAAGGCAAACATCCTACCTGCCCTATCGCTCAAGCCCCAATAATTTACATTTAGAAGGAGATCTTTTTCACTGGTATTATTTTTGTTCTATTTACTATTTAATAAAGGTAAGGAAGTGATTCTAGATATAATTTATTAAAAGCAGAAGTAACAAAGTTTTATATAGTATTTTCTGTGTTTGATAAGAGAAAGTAGCTGCTCTTGCAGCTACAAGATGTCAAAATGTAATCTCAAATCAGCATGTAGTTTTCCTCCTAAGGATTTTATGCTGATATTATGGTCTATGCTATCGGCCTTAACATTGCAGGAGCTCTGTGATATAGCCAAGATGTTTACATTTTCATATTGCCTGAAGCTGGTATGTTTTCCCAGATTTGTATTTCTAAAAAGCTTTATCAAAAATGGCATAATATTGGGGCCCGGGAGATAGCATGGAGGTAAGGTGTTTGCCTTTCATGCAAAAGGTCATCGGTTCGAATCCCCCCGGTGCCCCATATGGTCCCCCGTGCCTGCCAGGAGCAATTTCTGAGCATGGAGCCAGGAGTAACCCCTGAGCACTGCTGGGTGTGACCCCCCCCCCAAAATGGCATAATATAGAAGTCTAAAATATTTTTACACACTACGGGCACAGGATTTTATTTTGTTTCTATTTTAGTTAAAGCAACATCATTAGTGCACCAAAATCAAGTTTTGTGAATATTTAAATATTCAAAATATAAATATTCCATGAAAATGTCTTTGTCCTTGCTTTGGAGTTTGTCAAATCTGTCACATCTTAATGAAAATTAGATTTTATAGAGTTAGACTATTTTTATTAAATTACTGTTAGAAAATGAGATAATTTCATTGGACAGAGAGGTAGAAGTAAGCCAGAATGATATGATTCAGATTATTTTGGATTCAGATGTGAATATAAAATTGTTCTTTTTATATTATTTTTCTCTACAACTGGCTCTAAGTTAGGGATCTACTGGACTCGAGGATTCATATGGCGGTAGGGTGGAGCTGCTAAGAACTGAATTCAGATCATCAATGTACAAAGAAATCACTCTGCTCTCCTTACTATCTTTCTGGTCTCTTATCTAGTATTTTAAAATTCTCCCTGACTTTTTCAGCCACTAGATCCCAACTCAGAAACACTTAAAAGAAGACAGTCATAATAAATGCTGTGTTTTTGTCAGAAAATTTTATTATTATCTACAGAGGATGAGTAGCTGTACATTTTAAATTATTCTTTATATATTTTCACTTGAAAAATTCAGAGCATTTCATTGAATAACTGTTTTATCAATCATAATTTAGATTCTCAGTAGGAGTCTATGGAGTTGAGTTTTTACCCATTTGTCTCAATTATATTAACCTTACACTTTTAAGCATTATCTTCACAAATTAAAACTTTTTTTTTCTTAAGAAAGTAACTCATTGGCGCTGGAGGTAAGGTGCCTGCCGCGGTTGGATCCCCCAGTTTCCCATATGGTCCTCCAAGCCAGGAGCGACTTCTGAGAGCATAGCTAGGAGTAACCCCTGAGCATCACCGGGTGTGGCCCAAAAACCAAAAAAAAAACAAAAAAAAACCTTTTTTTCTTAAACAAATTATTCAAATGTGCACAGTGCTTAAAAAGCATACTTGTAGGGTTTATGGTGTTAGAATATTGCATGAAATTTATAATTAACAGTATTTGAAAATTTATTGGGTATATTTAATAACCTTAATGAAACTGTTACTATATTTTATGTATTTATTTTTTGTTTGTTAGTCTTGGTTTTGAGGCCACACGTGATGATATTCAGGGGTTACTCCTGGCTCTGCACTCAGAAATCATTCCTTGCAGGTGTGGGGGATCATATAGGATGTTGGGAATTGAACCCGATTTCCTCCTGGGTCAGCTGCATGCAAGGCTAATGCCCTACAGTTGTGCTAGTATTCTGCCTCTACTACAGTTTTATAGGAGAGTATTAGAAATGCTTCTATAAGACCTCTATCCTGAACATTTTATTTCTTTTGATGTATGCATATTTGTATATTGTGTGAATTTGGAAAATGAAGCAAAATTTAAGCAGAAGATCTTTCACTAAAAAGTAGTATAGGAACTTGTTTTTTACACTTTACTGACATCTTTCTAGTAGTGATATCTATATGACAAAGTAATTTTGTGTACTTTGAAAATGTAACCATTTGGTGAGGAGTGGAAGATTAAACTTTGCTCACTTTTGGATAGTGATTTGATAGTACATCTAGCAGCACAAAGTGGGAGTACTGGTGAAGGGGTATATTCTGTTTATGACTGAAACCCAACTACAAACATGCTTGTAATCATGGTGCTTAAATAAAGATTTATAAAAAAAATGTGATTTGGTAAAGTCGTTAAAATTTATGGGTTATGGGGCCCAGGAGATAGCATGGAGGTAAGGCGTTTGCCTTTCATGCAAAAGGTCATCGGTTCGAATCCCGGTGCTCCATATGGTCCCCTGTGCCTGCCAGGAGCAATTTCTGAACATGGAGACAGAAGTAACCCCTGCGCACTGCAGGGTGTGACCCCCCCAAAAAAAATTATGGGTTATTTCTTTATATGATTATATATAATATAATGTATATATACTTTATGTAAGCTTTTTGTGACTATATATATATGTGTGTGTATATATATATAGATATAGATATAGATATAGTATATATATATACTCTATAAGCTTATAACCTTAAAAAAAAGGTGGTGCTCCAAGCTTTGGGAATCATTTGATTCTAAAATCAGAATTGGATTTCACAAGCATAGCACTGCACCACTGTCAGCTATCTCTCTTGTCTTGGAGAGCTAATCTTGGATAAAATGATTTGACCCATTACATGCAAGTTGATTGACTACATAACTTCCACTATTAGATATTTAGGAGATAAAATAGCAGACTAGCAAGTACTAAAATTGTAATAATTATTCTAGTAAGGTAATTACTTACTCTTTAAATAATTTAAATAACATAATTTACCTGGATAGCTCAAATATCAGTTCAGTTCAGGAAACCTTAACTCAAAAACAATTTGTGTAGAGTATTCGCAGAGAACTTCTTTACTAATCCTAATTGATGTTGGCAGGCAATTAAGAACAAGAATAATGAACTGAACTCTACAGACAAACAGAAATTTGTGGCCGTGTTTTAACTTGCTTCAGTCTTTTCAGTTGCTTTAGAGTTTTGTCAACAATCAAATTAAAGTTTGTGTGTACCCCTTCTCACTCTGTGTATGTGGGCAGAAGCCCTGGGAAAGCTTTGGGATTATTCCTGAAATGCATTGTCTTCTATTTTGCTTAGAAGCTCTACCCTTTGTACTAATAACTAACATGAAGCATCTCCAGCCATTTTAAAAATCATTCAAAGAGAATGAACCTTGGCATTTAAGTCTTAGAACATCTCGATCAGCATTAGAATGGTTTGTCATATTAATAAACTAATTTCAGGGAAGAGACCACTTTGGATTTATTCCTTCAATCCTTTAATTGCATATCAATTGATTTGATCCCACCCCCAAACTGGGATCACTGCTAAATCACCTTATAATGTTCTATAGTATAATAGATAGATCAAGGAGTGGATATTTATTATCTTTAATTTGTCAGCCACATTATTTCTTTATTTCATTTTATATAATGACAGAATGAGAAATCAAATGAATCATGCTGCTTCATCCTATGGATGGCTTCCACTCTTCTGAACTACCCCATAGTGTGGTGACTTTAGTGATGACTAATCTTACAATTAGGAGGTCTGGGAATTTAGATAGGGTGGTTTGGTAGCAGTGAAAAAATTCAGTAGCCAGTTGACTAGTCTTTATTCATATGGCACCTTAAAAAGGATGTTGGGTTTAGAGAAGCTCCTCTCCTTTTCCAGATCTCTCCAAATATTTTACTATGATCTTTTCAGTAGGATAGCCGCATTTTATATGGCAATTTCTGTTTATTAAAAAAGCATAGGTAGGAGTTGCACTTTATCCATCCAATGACCCAGTCCACGAAGCCCTGAACATTGTGAATTCATCCAGAAGCAAAGAAAGAATATATAATTGCTTTTGTTTTGATGAAACCTCTATGAAAGAATACATAGGCACCTGTAATCTGCCGCGCATGTGTTAGTCAAGTTAATTTCTTCTAAGGTTAAGTCTACCAAACAAATCAGCATGCTGATCATTGATTATAAGGTCAAATCTAAAATTCTGTTTTCATTTGTACTTTGCTTGAAATTGTAAAAATATTTTCTTGAGTTTTACATTTTACACATTTAGTCTCTGGGCATATTTTGCATAGATTTATGATTGCTATTTTTGTGTTTACTACATAGTTTCCACTATCAAAATTATAGTATTGAAGCATCACTTTCTTTAATACCTTCTAGTGATCTACACAGAAAAATCCAGTTAACTAAAATTAACACATATGTGCCATTGTTTCCTGTCTTCTTCATAACCATAATGCCTGCAGTTTTCTATCTCTGATCTTTCTTCTCTTACATTGCATGCCATGTTCCAGTTTTCCATGCATTTTTTAAATGTAATGTGCCCTTGCAAGACTTTGTAACTTACTTAGCACATTCTTCTAGAATATTAGCCCTTCTCATCTCTGCCTATTAAAAATAGTGAGCTTATTCATTTTTCCTGGTTCACTCAGATACCATTTCCCTTGTGTCCCTGTAACATTGCACTTGTACCCTCAATGCAGGAGTGAATCACTCTGCTACTGGACATACTTATTTCCTAGGAGTTGTACACTGTAGTGGCCAGGTTCAAAGACTCTGAGACGTGCTTTCATAAATTACTAAATGTATTTGGTTGAAAGATATACTCTAAAACTCCATGTCCTTTGGAACTTTAGAATGTAGTAACATTGGGGGATTACGTTGCCATAGATGTAATTAGTTAAGGTTTTGCTATACTGTCACAGGATAATATTAGTACAATATGACTGGTGTCCTTAGAAGAAATAGAGACAGAGAGATAAGCATAAGTGAAGGAAGATAATTTGAAAAAAATATTGAGAATTCCTTGGGATGATGGGGTTAGAAATTGGAGTAGTGTATTTAGGAATGCCAGGTAAGAGAAAGACATGGAAAGTTGGTTCCTGAAAAGTTGATTTTCTCAAGATGTTAGTTTCAGACCTCCTACAGAGAGAAGTGTGAGAGAATACGTACTTATTGTTTTCAGTTGCCTGATTGTGATATTAAATTAATACAAGTCAATGACTTTGATCAAGTTATATATTCTTTCCCTTTATCTCATATTTTCACTTTTAAAATTGTCATAATAATGACCACAATTAATAGAGATAATGAGAAATAAAAGTCATAACCACTTTTGCACAATATACATTCATTAAGCAGTATATATTTTATTTCATTTTCAGTTTTTACCTGGGTAAAAACTGTTGTAGTTTACAATGTTATTTATAATGGAATTTCGGACATATATTGTTCTGACTCCCTACACACCACCATTGTCAATCTCCTTTCATCAGTGTCTCAACTTTACCTTCCTCCCCTATTCTACATCCCTTGAAATTATTTTTAATTAAAATTTTAGTAAATGGGGTCGGGCGGTGGCGCTGGAGGTAAGGTGCCTGCCTTGCCTGCGCTTGCCTAGGATGTACCACGGTTCGATCCCCCGGTTCCCATATGGTCCCCCAAGCCAGGAGCAACTTCTGAACGCATAGCCAGGAGTAACCCCTGAGCATTACTGGGTGTGCCCCCCCCCAAAGAAACAAAAAAAATAAAAATAAAAGGAAGAAACAATTTTAGTAAGTGATATTTTTATTGTTTATGTGTGTCTTCAGTAAGAAAGGAGATAATTTTCTCTTTAGGGTTTTATACCTCATTTTTGACAAGTAGTATGCATAACAGGGAAATTAAAATAAGTAAAGAATCCTGAGTTCAATCTCAGAATGTGGTATTTGAGAACTATTGTTTGATTTAAAGTCTTAATGTCCTTATTGAAAAATGAAACAAATAAAACCAGTTTTTCAGGATTTTCAGAAATTGAAATGAATGAATTTATAATATAATGTAGAATCCTCAAATTATGAAAAATCTATGTACTTTTCTCCACAGTCATATAACAAAGAGCCATGAACATTATTAATTACTGAAAAATGCTTTTCAATGGGCTATGTTAATTAATTCCTTAGTACTTGTCTAATTGACTACTTGGGGCAATTAATTCTATATTTTTCTCCAAAGTATTGTATGGTTTTTAAATTTCATGTCTTTTCACTCTAAAGGTCATCCTTTTCTGTGAATATGATGCTGAGAAGAGCACATGATTTTTTAAAACATATTTTTCATTATTTTATGAACTAATCATCAATCACATCTCTCCTGTGCTTTATAAAGGAGGAAAAAATATTTTAACATTCTTGACAAGCTTTCTGTGATTGCATCTTGATGCCAAGTTGGTTTTCTCTTGTTCTCATAACTTGATCAGAGGTTTGGCTTAGAATATTTTATTTTCTTCCCATCATGTGTCATTTTGAGACAGCCTATCAACCTAAGTGTTCTCAATATGGTATGTGCCATTTATATTTACAATAACAAGAAGGTATTTGCAGCACAAGGCTGGATGATGCTGTTGATTAATTTTAAAAAAGGCTCAAAAAGTTTCTTGGGGCAGAGTCAGAAAGAAATGCCATCCCTTATCAAATCACTGTCAAATTTGTCCAAACATGGCACAGCTCTGCTAGAATTCCTAGTAATCAAGGTGTCCATGCTGTCCTTCTGATTCTTAGCATTTGATTTTCTGTTGTTCATATCATCACATTGATGACAACTTTTTACAAGACATCATTAGGCATTAGGAGTTTTGTGATGGGAGCTTTTGTCTTTGTTCTTTAAGTTCATTTGTTATCATTCCTAGAAGTCAGAGACTTGAAGACCTTTCAGGTTGGTGAGAACTATTCCAAAGTCTTAAAGAATTTTCTTAGGAATAAAAAGGAATAACATTTGAAGAGAGTTTGGTGGTCTTATTGGATCAGCTTTTGAAGTCATTGGTAAGAAAATGGAAAATGTTTAAAGATGCTTTGTCTATATACAAAGAGAGAGGCATTTAAGTAGAATCATTTTCAGTACTGTGAAAATGCTTCAAGAAAATTATGGACAGGCTTTCTATGTCACACAGAATAATTTACTTGTAGACCAATTTCATTGGAGAGCAATGTCCCAAATGAATCTTTTATTATTTCAAATTTATCTCTATCAAGATGTGTAACCCAATAACGATGCTAAGGATGACAGGTGAGCATAAAATTACATACAGGATAGTAATTAAATAGTTTATTTTTATAGGAACATACAAATCATAGTTTTTGGACTATTTTTCAATAGGGCCTTTCAAACTATGATATCCTTTTCAAATGACAAGATAAATAATATCCAAAAATTTAAAACTGTGACAAAGGAATTGGAGAATATAGACAAATTAACTCGAGTATTCCAATACCCAAATGTTACTTGAAATAACAACCTTCTCTAAAAAAGTACTTCGCTCTAAAATAAAGTCAAACCATGCCACTTGTACTAATATGACTAAACATAGACTGTGTTATACTAAAATAAAGAAATGGAGAAGGCAAATAGTATTTTGTTTTATTCATGTATATATTCTATATTCCTGAATATACAGCCAGGAATAATCATTGAACAATGTTGGATATATAATGATGTATACTTCAATTCATATAATTTATAAACCAATAATATTTCAGAAGCCATTCCAGTAGCTGCTAATCTTGGATCGACCATAGGAATGGAATCTATTTTGTTAGCTCCTTTAGGTAACCATCTCCTATAATGGTATTTGCAATATTCCACTTGAGTGCCTTCCAATAATGTGTTTGGGAAAGCCTGGGCAGTAGAAGACTGAAGAGATGACAGGTGTCAAAGGCAGCCCATGACATAGAAGCTACTGGAAATGAAAGATTTATTTGAGCAACTTGGATGAGGCCACTTAGGAAACAGGAAGGCAGTCTTCAACCCTCTCAAGAATAGTGCCAGGTATACTAAGCATCTTGTTCCCAAATGCAGCAAGTGACAAGAGACTGACAGAAAACTAGAGCTTTTGCAACATAGTTAATGGAGGTTGAGCAAGAGAACTTGATTGTGTTGTTATAATGGTGACTCATTCATTCTCTACGGATGCTTTCTCCAAGCTTGCAATGTACTGGCAACTGAGAAAATATTGATATATATGAAAAATAACCAGGATAAACTGCTTAAGTGATTTTGTATCTAATAGTAATACAATGAAAAAAGTAATTTGGTTTTATCACTTATGCTTTATTATCTATATAACAAAACATTATAGAACATTATAAAAACATTATAAAATATAATCAAGTTCTATTTTAGCCCTGGGGGATAATTCCTGAAAGTTTGCTTTCCTTAATCTCTAGATTTTATTGCTTCCTATTATTTTTAAAAAAACAAATTCTTGTTTGAGTAAACAGAATTATGAATATGCATTTCCTGGTAGTACTGAAATAAATATGAGTAAGTATGAAGTACTCTAAATTTAATTTGCCCTTCCCACATTTTTGGAAGATTATTTTTGCTTACAAAATTACAATTTTGTTAATGACATGACTGTCTGTGACTTATTTAGTTTGGGTCAATAAATAAAAAGGCAGTAATTGAGGGGGGGGTTTCTAAGCTGTGCTCACGTGACCACTCAGAGTGTCCCAGTACTGAGTATCTCCACTATTCTTATAAGTATTCAATCAATTAGGACAGTTGTTCAATGTGAGTATCTGAAGATGCAGTGCTATGCAGACCCTGAAAATATAGGTATTAACTGAATCTCTAGACTTACATGCAATCTTGTACTATCTCTCAGATCCTGGAATGCTTTTAAGGCATGTATTTACTCATTGATTTATTAAGCATCATTAGACAACAACCTATTAACAACTCACTATGTGTTAGAAAGTGCTCTGAGAACCAGTATTTTTATATAGATTGAGAAAATTCCTTCCCAAGAAGAGCTCCTAAATTCACAGTGGTTGGGACAGAAAAGAAAGATGGTGATGAGACTTGAAAATAGAAAGATGTCAAAGGTTTGTGTGTGGATAATATATCATAGTTTACCAAAGGCTGATGCTTTTCTCCCACCTTGATGAAATGTTCTCTGGGGAGGGGAAATGATAGAAGCATTGAGTGAAATTGGAGAAGTCTTTCTGTGAGTCTGCTTAAAGAAGATAGATTTCTAAGAGATGTTGAATGATATTTTTCTGAGAAAAGAACAATAGACCAGGTAAATTTGATAACCTTTGCTTTGGGTTGTGGAAATGAAGAATTTAGAGTAGACTTCTCTGCATACACTTGCAGAAAGAACTGAGAAATGAAAGACTGAATGATGGGAAGAGGCCAGGATGCAGGACAGCCTTGCAGTGTTGGTCAGGTAAAAAAACCTAAACTTGGATTTGGATATTTCCATGGAAAATATTGTGAAGTATTAAAGCAGGAATGTGTGATGTGTTATTATGTATATATATAAATGTATATACACATATATAAATACATACATACATATATATGCTGATATATATATGCTTACTTCTGGCTCCCTGCTCAGGGATTACTCCTGATGGTGCTCAGGATACCATATGTGGTGCCAAAGATCAGGCAGACCTAAATTGACCATGAATTTTTGTTTGTTAGCAGGGGTGAGAGCAGAGAGGATGTTAGGACATTGAAACAGGAAAATTAGAGTGAAGAAAGAAAGGACTGGGAAGTAGAGATATGGAGACTGTCAGGAATGCCTGTTGGTAGCATGCAGAACTGAAGTTTGAACAGCATCAGCTATATATAAAGTAAATACTTTACTTAATTTAATTTATTTAAAGTTATTGAATAAAAAAAGAAAGAAAAAAATTAAAAAGAGAATAAAGTTTAAAACAAAGGAAAGGAAAAAAAAAGAACAGTAGTAAGCACATTTGTGAGAATTATTGTATCTCCAATGCAGTCATTAAAACAATGGTTAAAGGTTTAGTAAACTCTTGTTGTTGACTGTTCATTCTGTTAAATTGAGGTTCTTCTATATGAATGACAGCATTAAACAAATGAATTCTTCCAGAAAGTCTGAGCACTATTACCAATACTATATATTTTAGGAGTATAGGACTTCAGCCCCAGAACTGAAGTACTAAAGTTTGGTCAGATTTGTATCCCTGAAGAGAATTTCAGAGGGACAGTGATGAGGAAAGGCCATCAGGAAAACAGTGATTCTGGGTGATGGAGGCAGCAGCCATAGCTTCTGCAGGACAGAAGCTTAGCCCTCTTTCTTCCTGAGATGACCGATTTTCTGCTGCTTGGGCTGGTGTACCCATGATTTTCTATGGCTCAATTTACATCTTGTTGGAGACAAGAGTCTATGAGACTAGCTTGGCTTGAGAATGGCGACTTTAATTTTTACTATTCTTAATCTAATGATTATGTATATAAAAATACATATAATACAGAGGTTACCCACAATAAAACATTACTATATTCTATTGTCTTTGTATTTATACTAAAAATAATCTTAAGTAGACAGAAATAACATTATTATAAGAATGTACCACAAAATCTTTTTTTTTTTTTGGTTTTTGGGTCACACCGGGCAGTGCTCAGGGGTTACTCCTGGCTCCATGCTCAGAAATTGCTCCTGGCAGGCACGGGGGACCATACGGGGCACCAGAATTCGAATCGATGACCTTTTGCATGAAAGGCAAACGCCTTACCTCCATGCTATCTCGAATGTACCACAAAATCTTGTATCAAGCAAAAAGAATAAGAAAAAGATATGTAGAACTTTATGGCTAATGTCAGCTAGAATCAATTTACTATAATTTTATTTGTAATTTCGAGAATATTTATAATATGTTATAGGCCCGCAGAAATTCACAGTTATGCAGATCATATTTTATTATGGCCCTCAGTCAAATGAAACATTAGCATCTCAGTACCTTCCATGCTACCACATTAATTTACTCTAGGGCTTCATTTGCCTTTAACTCAGAAATTCAGGGATTGCTATAGCCGTGGAACTTGGCATGCCTGCCTGGAAGCTGCATCCCATGTCCCTGGATAGCTGCTTTACTTTTTATGTAAAAAAGCCTGGAAACCTCAAATAGATTTTCTCGATGCATTCAAGTTCAATTAATTACTGATATTTTAAACTTTGGTGACTTTTTCCTCTTCATAATGTTATAATAAGACAATAGGGAAAAATCAATGCCAAAAAACAAGGCATAAAGTTGTAGGGGGAAGAAAAAGATGATTCTTAAACACAATTACATCATTGTAAAGTCGACTTTTTTTTACTGACATATAATCTCTTCATTATCAATGATTTTATATCCCAATATTCTAGCTTAAATCAGTATTATCTTTTTCTCCAACTGTGTTCAGGCAAAATGGACTCCAAGCTAAGAACAATGTTCAAAATAGAATTAAAATTCTCATCAAACTGAGGATGAGAGCTGCTAGAAGGGCTCTGCCCATTGTAGGCATACTTAATTTTTACCCCATTCTATTACGGTACTCTTCCCCAAACAAAACCACAAAACTCGAACTATCTAATCCTGCCTCCCAATCAGAGGGAGAAGCAATGGAGACACCAAGCCCAATCAGATATAAGATCACCAAGTAATAAACCAGAAACAGAGGGAGTCACTCAATCTAGAAGACCCGGGGGAGAGGGTGGAGGATATGGGAGACAGAATGGGAACGAAGGTGGAGGGAGGACAACTTGTTGATGGGAATTCCCCTGATTCAATGTTTATTTGTAAACAGAATATTACTGTGAATATCATGTAAACCACTATGATTAAAATTAAAAAAAAGAATTTATTGAAAACTGAAAAAAAAATTCTCATCAATTGAGTGAATGATGGTAACCACATTTTTTAAAATGCTTTTAGTTGTGTTTACTAAGCATTAAATTTAAAGTGTAGAAATACCATTTATTTGTCTTTTTCTGGAAATTTCAAAACAAATGATACCTAGCCAAAGGATCAGATATCCTATTAAAGGATAAGGTCTCCTATTATGTACTCCATAACACTAATACATAAAAAATGCCGTGCTTTTGTATCTGCAAAGAATAAGTTCAATTACTTAATAAATATTAATCTTCATAATCAACCATATGATGTAAAGTCTAATATTAACCTAATTTAAAATGTCAGTGTGGATTTAAGTCATAGTTAAATATGAATGGCATTATTCCAAATGAAAATGTAGACAAAACCTTGGTACAGTGAACAAGTTCAGAAGACAAGCGATTTACATAACATAATATTTTGTTGCTTTAAAACATGCAACAGGATGGCAGCTTGACTTGGAAGAGATAACAAAGTGACTTAAGTTAAATCCAACGGAATCTGGGGTGGAAGTGATGGTGCCAGAAGTGCTTAGGCTAGCCTTGCAAGAGCTAGCCTAAGACGGACCGTGGTTCGATTCCCTGGCATCCCATATAGTTACCCAAGCCAGGAGTGATTTCTGAATGCATAGCCAGGAGTAAGCCCTAAGCGTCAATGCATGTGCCCACCCC
>PVKC010006417.1:0-31040 GCA_004027635.1 Crocidura indochinensis
ATTTTATGTTAACATGTACCTAAAATATTATTGCCAACAATATGTAAGCCACTATGTTTAAAATAAAAATTGTTATTATAAAAAATATATGTTAAAGATTTAAGAAAGACATTGAACAATACAGTTGCTAAGTGCTAAAGTAGAAGTATAAGACAAATCTCATCTGAAAGCTAGAAAATGATGTTCCATTGACCAATGTTTAATATATGAACTTGATTTTGATAAAGGTGAAATAAGTGTCAATGTCACTGAGAGTACTTTAGAAACATCAGCCAGCACCCCATATGGTCCCCCATGCTTGTCAGGAGCAATTTCTGAGCACAGATCCAGGAATAACCCCTGAGCATCACTGGGTTTGGCCCCAAAACAAACAAAAGAAACATCAGCCTAGTGTGTGACTTAAGTCTCTTGGTTTGTCTATACTATTGAATTTTGTCACTATCCAAACTTGCTTATTAAAAAATTAGTTCCTGTGGATATAATTTAATCATTAATCACAAACTTATCAAATACTTAACCAAATGGAATTTAGATCAGCTGCTAAAAAATCTTCTAGAGGCAAACCCTTTACAACCAATACAATATCATTTGATTAGAGTACTGTACTAAGGTAATAATTAAGAATGGGCGTGTACATAATGGTAATTTATGATAATACTGAATAAATAACAAAAATGTCAGGTGCAATAACCAATTGTAACATGAGGAAATTATAACATGAGGCTATTAGGTGAGGCTCAAAAATGAAATAATTCAAGTCTAATTTCTAGGTTTTAGATATTACAAAAACCTTAAAGATTTAAAAATAGATATGAAATGTTTCCCATCGCATTCCCAGACATGGAAGACTGTCACATTCTTAGACTCTGTGCCTTCCACAAGACAAATACAATAGACAAGGGTATTTAAGTCTAGACAAAATTGAAGCATAAAATAATGGTCTACATTCCAAAATAAAAAGCAAAGAACACAAAGTAAAGTCACATCACCCTCTATATTTCTGCAGATATAGTTGAGGTCAGTATTTAAAATGTTACTCTACTTTTATTTTTCTTTCTGAGAAATGAATTATCAGAATAAAAAAAGTGAAGTTTAGGAAAATGGAAACACATATATATATATAGTCTATAATATATAGTGAAATATAGAGTATCAAAGACTGGAAAAATGTTGAAAACTACATTAATATATATATGGGTTTTAAATACAAGAATCTGAAATAATTAGTTTTAAATGAAAGTCAAATAATATTTGCTACCCCATTAATATTCATGTGGAGTGTTAAGTAAAAGATCATTATAAAATTACTGTATTAGATTTCCATAAAATGAATGTAGTAATGTTATTTATTTATATTAAATAAATTAGATGTCATATCCAAACTGAACTAACCTTTTTGAATTGTGGCCCCTATGAATTACCAGCACCAACGTTTTCAGCACATACTGCCCAGTTAAATGTTGTTATGACTAACTCTAGAGTTCTAGCACCTCTGGTGAACTACCTCATCTCATAACCCAAATAAGGTTCAAACTAAAGAAAAAAAGAAGGGAAAGTATCTCTATATGTGTATATGTCACAAGGCTCAAATTCCACTTGTCTGAGTATGTAGTCTTTCTATTATTAATACTTTTTTTCTTTTCATTTTGGGCCATATCTGGTGGTACTTAGGGCTTACTATGGAATCTGTACTCATGGATCACACCTGGCTGCCTCAAGGGACCATACTGAGTGCCAGGGATTGAACCTGGGGTGGCAGCATGCAAAGTTAATGCTGTACCTCTCTCTGTGCTAATGCTCAAGCTCTTTATTTTAAAGACTTGCAAAATCAAATTAAAGCACAGAGGATCTGAATTTTATGATCTAATAAACTTACAGATTTAAAATATATTTGATATTTTGACTGAAATTCCTGCTGTATCTTAAAATCATTATGTTAAGCTACATTACCTAGGAATAAATATCATCAACAATAAATAGAACTATCAAACATAGCTGCTGATTATATTAGTTATTAGGCATGGTGGGGATAGGGGAGGCTAATAAACACCTCCTGGAAAAAAGAACTGAAGTGTATAGATTCAGATTGGCTTTCCACAATTTGATGTATTTATTTGACTAATTTGTTTATTTCCAAAATCAACTTTTTTTGGGGGGTTTTTGGGCCATACTTGACTGTGCTCAGAGGGTACTCATGGCTTTGCCCTCAGAAGTGGCTCCTGATAGGTTCGGAAACCATTATGAAATTCCAGGTTGGTTATGTGCAAGGGAAATGCCCTACCAGCCCCCAGAATTAACATTCATTGGTCAAATGGTCTCTTTTGTAGTCCATGCTCATATTAACATGAAATTTTTGTAAAACACACAAGTTTTACTAATTCTCAGTAACCAAAGAGCAATTATTTCTAGCAGTCTTTTTTTAAAAATAATTTTATTATAACCAATGTGAATTACAAGTCTTTCACGTTTATATTAAAGGTACATAGTGACAGTGAATTAGGGCCATTCCCACCACCAGTGTTGTCCTCTCTCCATCCCTGTTCCCAGCATGCATCACATGCCTCTTCCCTTTGCTCCCTCAACTGCTAGTGTAAAAGGTCCCCTTTTTATATGGCTTGTTTTGGATCTCTTGATTCTTTTGTCATTGATGTTGAGTTTGGTATTTAGGTCTGATCATTTTTTATTTCCACTCAATGTTCATATGGCTGTTTGCTCCTGGTACCATCCACTTTTTTCCCCCTCAATTTATAAGTCAGAATGAGATGATTCAAGTTCTGTGGTTCTATTGAAAAAAAGAAGAGAGAGAAAGAAAGCTGGGAGGAACCCATCTAGAAGGTATACATATACATTTAAATTTAAAAGAAAGAAAAATAAAAAAAACAAACCAAAACAAGCAACAACAACAACAAAAACAAAACAACTAAGCAACAACTAATAAGAAAGAAGAAAGGAAAAAAAAGAAGGAGGGCTGGCATGGCAAGTTTGTTTTTTGGGCTTTTTGTTTATTTGTTTTTTTTTTTGCATAGGCACTGTAAATATTGGAGAAATTAGAAAGGGAATTCCCTAGGCCTAAGATATACGGGTATCTCCACCCTTGAAGCATACATTCATGGGAACAACAATGGGTTCCAGACATGCTCATTGTCGAACCGCAAGGTCTTTATATGGTGCAGGAGATGTTCTCTAGCAGTCTTTTTTGTTTGTTTGTTTTTGGGCCACACCCAGTGACGCTCAGGGGTTACTCCTGGCTATGCGCTCAGAAGTCGCTGTTGGCAGGCACGGGGGACCATATGGGAACCGGGGGATCGAACCGTGGTCCGTCCAAGGCTAGCGCGGTAAGGCAGGCACCTTACCTGCAGCGCCACCGCCCGGCCCCTTCTAGCAGTCTTTTTTAAATGTATATGTGTGGAGGCTACTCTTGCCATAATCCAATCTCCTGCCCCAATAAGCCAACATGCTGCTACCAAAGTGAAAAAAATGACCTCTCAGTCCCAAATCTCGTGCCCAGGCAAGAAACTACAACCACTAATCCTGCTGACTCATATTATATAGTTGTTCTTTCAACCTTCCTGCCCTAAATGAAGACTGTTGCCTGCTATCAGATTCAGCTTCAGAAGGACCCCCAGTTCAATGGTACTACCTGATCCCTTACTGCTGCAAACTGCTTCTCAAACTCAACAAGACTATGGTGTGGAATGAAAATGTGCCCTCGACCTCCCCTCTGCAAGAATATCTCAAAAAACTTAATGGGGATATATTTTTTTTTCCTTGTATTTTAACACCTGAATAGTTAAACCTCTTAGTGTGTTTATTTTCAAAGGAATAGATAGCCTCCTCCATCCTTTTTGAATTAATTTTTTTTTGGGCTTTTGTGCCACACCCGGTGACACTCAGGGGTTACTCCTGGCTGTTTGCTCAGAAGTCGCTCCTGGCAGGCACGGGGGACCATATGGGGAAATGGGGGATCAAACCGCGGTCCGTCCTAGGTTAGCACAGGCACCTTACCTCCAAATTTTAATTTTTCTTTTTTAACTTATATATATGTTAATTTCACTTGTTTCAGTTCTGCTTGGTATAAATTTCTAGAAGAAAACGTCCTGCTTGTAATAAAAGCCCAGGTCAAAACAGGACACAGACACTGTATACCCTGTCATTCTTATGCACCAATAATGTAATATAGCACCATTACATTTTGCATAGGCATACTAAAAAAGGGGGGACATTTTATGTATATAAACAAACTATTATCTACTAGGGATAAGTGCCCTTACATTTTATAGTACAGGGGTCCCTCACACTTTGAACACATGTCATGAAAACCTGACTCTTTATGATTAGACAGCCATCATCTAATCCCGAAATCCAGATTCCAAACAAAGATCCAACAAAGCTCCCTACAGCAGCACCGGGAACCAAACTTCCCCTGGAAAACCCTAATACCACACTAGTATCAACTTGCGACAGGTTGATAAAACAAGCTGAAAATTAGGAAACACAAAAACTTGATTCAAGAGCAGGTTGCCCTATGTCATCAGCTAATGATAAGATGAAATCAGAAGGGCCTGGGAGATAGCATGGAGGTAAGGCATTTGCCTTTCATGCAAAAGGTCATCAGTTCGAATCCCGGTGCCCCATATGGTCCCCTGTGCCTGCCAAGAGCAATTTCTGAGCATGGTGCCAGGAGTAACCCCTGAGCACTGCCGGGTGTGACCCCAAAAAACCAAAAAAAAAGATGAAATCAGAAGACATGCTATCTTTTGACATTTTCTGTCCTTTGACTCGTGTAAAAACCAAGATCACTAATTACAGAAATTGAACCTTAACAACGGTGACTGGGCAGAACTTTTCCTGGGACCTATAAGAAAGATCTCAACCTAGGCTTAGGCCTAAGTTTTGTACAAAAATAAAGATCTTTAATCCCAGAGTTCTGACTTTGACAACAGTGACTGAGCAGAATTTCTGATGTCATAAGGAAAGACTCTATGCTAGTCTTCTACCTAGAACCTGTGCCTAACCAGGATCACTAATTACAGAAGACTTACCTACAGCAAATGTGATGGCACTGATATTCTAGACTCATCATGAACGACTCTATCCTAGACATTATCCTATGATCTATTGAAATACCAAGATCTCTAACTACAGAGGACTGATTTTGTCATCCACAACTGAGCAGAAAGTTTTCAGGCACCATAAAAAGAACTTGGGGTTCTATAATAAGCATGTTTTGAGCCTGTAGTTGTTCCCATGAAAGTATGCTTTAAGAGTGGAGAAACTCTATCTCCTAGGCCAAGGGAATTCCCTATAACTTCCCCAATACTTATTATGCCTATGCAAAAATAAATTTAAAAAAACACACAAAGCTTTTCCACACCAGCCCTTCATTTTTTCTTCTTTTCTTTCTTATGGTTGTAGTTTTGATGATGATTTTATTGTTGCTGCTGCTGTGTTTTTGTCATTGCTATTTTTTGTTTTATTTTTTATTTGCTTTTTTTGTTTTTGTTTTTCTTTTTTTTTCTTTCTTCTTCTGAATTAATACTTATAGGTTCTAGACGGTTTCCTTTCAGTATTATTTTTTTCTCATCCTTTTTTTTTCTTTTTTCCAATTCTTTGTCACTATATTTCTTAAATATTACTGTGAAAGACTTGTAATTTACTTTGATCATGATAAAAAACATATACAAAAACACCACTATGGGGGTCCGGGAGATAGGATGGAGGTAAGGCGTTTGCCTTTCATGCAAAAGGTCATTGGTTCAAATCCTGGTGCCCCATATGGTCCCCCGTGCCTGCCAGGAGCAATTTCTGAGGACGGAGCCAGGAGTAACCCCTGAGCACTGCCGGGTGTGACCCCCGCCCCCCCAAACAACAACAACAACAACAACAAAAACACCAATATGGACATTTCTCAGAAATCTAGGAATTGAGCTTCCATATGACCCAGCAATTCCTTTTCTTGGCATCTATCCCAAAAGATCACCAAAAAAGACATTTTTACATCTATGTTATTTGCAACACTATTCACCACAACAAAAATCTGGAAACAACCCAATCACCTAAAAACAGAATACTGGAAAATGAAACTGGTACATATAGACAAAGGAACATTATCTATTAAAAATATAAATATGTGATCATGCAATTTGCTATGTATATAGTACTAAAAAGTATGATGCTGACTAAAATTAGACTGGAAGAGAGGGATCGTCATAGAAAGATCTCTTTCATATATAGATATAAAAATAGCACTGGAATGAGAAATGCTCAAAGACAACAGAAACAGCGAAACTGGTCTTCAGTAGAAACCTAACAGCAGGGGTAGAATGGATAAAATAGGAAGCACTAGGACAATCATGGAGGAAGCACACACTCGGGCAGAGGGTGTGATGCTGAAATATTTTAGACATAAAACACTACCATGAACTATTTTGTAAACTACACTGCCTAAAATTAAACAAGAAAATTAGAAATTGTGCTTATATAACAATAATAATACTAATACTCAGGCATAATTTAAAGTGAGTTCATGATATTACTTCAATGTATACTACTTCTGTGGGTTTTATTTATTTTTATATAAATCCTTAAAAAACAGTAACCAACTTGCTTATATTTGCCTTTTTAACTAAACTTTAAAATTTTCAGAAAATATACAATGATGTTCTATACAAGTTAAGTTTCTATTTGCATTTAATTCATTATCTTAATCACGAAGACAAAACTTCACATTAGCATGTCACATGACAGTGAAATATATGTATTAGGAAATTATTTAATAATGGTAATATTATGAGGATTAGAAGCAGTTACTTCATTTAATCCCAGCTCTGTCTCTGATTAGTTCCAAATCACCTGAGTCAGTGCACTTAAGTTTTAAAACTGGGTAGTTGATCACAGTACCCAAGGTGAAGACCAAATGCAATAGTATTGTTTACCTACATTATTTAGAATAGGCCAGTTGCCTAATCTTCACCATATTTTATTAGTATTTGACGAATATACAGATCTTACTGTGTTTCATTCAGAAGTTTATGTACCTCAGAGGAATCTGTAAAATAAATAAATGCCTGATTTATAAGAAGTGGTAAAAATCCCATAAAATATAGTAAATAATACTGTAGGCTAATATAATATAGGTATATAATAAGAGATACAACCGAACAAGTGAAATAAAATTTGTATCTGAGTTATAGTACAGTGGGTAGGACATTTTCCTTGCACACAGCCAACCTGGATTTAACCCCTGGTATCTCAAATTGTCCCACCCAAGGCCTAACAGCAGTAATTTCTGTGCACAGAACCAGAAGTAATCCCTGAATGCCACTAGGTGTGACCCCAAAACTAAAACACACACACACACACACACACACACACACAACTAGAATGAAATCCAAAATACAGCTCAGTATTCTAACTACAACAACAACAAATAGCAAACCATTGTTTTGTTTTGTTTTGAGGCCACAGCCAGAGCACTCAGAAGTTACTCCTGGCTCTGGCGATTTCAGAAATCACTTCTGGTAGGCTTAAGGTACCATATGGGATACTGTAAATCTAACATAGGTTTCTTCCTAGGTAGGCTGCATGCAAGGCAAATGCCCTACTGCTGTGCTATTGCTCCAGTTCAAATAAATTTGAGCTGCACAGGGGATGTAGGAGAGCCTAATTTATTTTTGTTGTTTGTTTTGGGAATTTGAGTCACAACTGGCAGTGTTCAGGAGTTACTCCTGGCTATGAGCTAAGAAATCACACCTGACAGGTTCCGGAGATCATATGGGATGCCAGGGATTGAACCTGGGTCCGCCAGCAAGCGGTCAGCCGCTTGCAAGCCCTACCTCGGTGCTATCATTTCTGCCAGTAACAAAACATTTTGCAGGCACAGAAAACTGCATTGGGGAGGGTAGGTTTAATAGTTTGTGGCTTCTGGGGCCTTTCTGTAGTGAAATCCTCATACCTCAATTCCAAGGGACTGAGAAATGTGGGCTTGGAAGCAATGCTGTCACAGGAAAGTATCCACGCAAGTTTAGGGAGATAAAGCAGGTTCAGGAACTTCCACCACAAGCTATCTGAAAGCAGGCAAAAGTTACTGGTAGGCAGGCAGGCTACCTGTAGTATTGAAAACTGGAAGAAGCCTCACTGACCCTGACTTTGGTATTTATTGGGAAGAGTAAAGCCACCACATGAATGGAGAATAGGTATTAGTAGAAGTACTTCCCACCCAGGTGAGACAAGCACATATATAAAATTATCCTGAATAAAGTGTACTTGAACACTTATCTATATGTTTTTGTTGAACTGAATTCCCTACTATGAGTTCCTTACTGTGAATTCCCTACTGTGCTCTGTGGACGTGTGGTTGGTGCCTTGAACAGAACTGGGCCTACCACATGTAAACCATGTGCTCACCCATTGAGTTCTTTGCCTCTGACTACAAGACATAGAGTGTTTGATCTAGTTTAGAGATGAACTCAAAGATTTGATATAATTTAACATTTTTAAATGAAAAATAAGCATTTAAAAATAAAGAAATACAACAAAGGGATTTGGGGAGGAAAGAGCGGGGGAGCATTTCTAGTAGGAAGGCTGCAGTGGTAAAGGAGGTATTTTTTTTTTATATATATATGACTAAAACCCAACTACGAACATGTTGTAATCATGGTGCTTAAATAAAGATATTATTAAAAGAAAAAACAGTCATAATGTAAACTTTTGTATGTAGATACTATCTTTATATACATTTTAAGATGATTATACCAATGACTAGATAACAGTTGTAATTCCATGAAAGAAAATTGCCTTGTATATGTAAAGACCTGATAGTTACATTTTCGCATCTTAAGTTGTTCACAGTTCAGTAAAAAAAAAAAAAAACCTCATTCATTTCTCTGCAGAATAAATTTATAAACTCACTCTAGTGTGAATGCTCGGAAGATGGACAAAATGGATTTTGCTGTATAAATTGTTAACTTAATAGGTTTTTTTGCTTAATGGAGCAATAATGAAGACAAATCTCTAGTTCAGATACCTATTGAAAAATTTATCATTTATCATTTATCTTGCTTAATGACCATTTTTCTTCTAGAGTGTAATATTTAAATATTCATGTTTACCCTCTTGGCTTCTTAAATGGATAAGATATGCTCTTTAATGTGATGAAAATTTCTTTATTTTTCTTTCTTTCTTTTTGCCTTTCATTCTTTCTTTCTTTCTTTTCCTTCCTTCCTTTCTTCATTCTTTTCTTTCTTCCTTCCTTTTTTTTTTTTTTGCTTTTTTGGCCACACCCTGTGAATTCAGGGGTTATTTCTGGCTATGTGCTCAGAAATCGTTTCTGGCTTGGGGAACCATATGTGATGCCAGGGATCAAATCAAGGTCCATCCTGGATTGGCTGCATGTGAGGCAAACAACCTACAGCTGTGCTATCTCTCCAATCTCTTCTTTCATCCATCTTTAAAAGATGTGTAAGTAGTAAGAAACTTGATGAAAGACACTGATTACAACTTAATAAGGAACCTGATTTCTTAGAAAGTTAGCAAGTCCTGAGGAGAAGACTTTTCTTCCTCCAATATCCTAATAAAGATCTAATATTAAATATCATTTAATTAGAGTATCCTATCATGCATGGGTCAAGTATCTTTCAATATTCATCGTCAGAGGGAATAAGGCTCTGATTATGTAGGATTTTATCCTAATGTGATCTCTTAAGTTGAGGATGAGTCAATCTCACTGAGGTTGACTCATGAAGAGATGTATCCAGGTAAATTCTGACTAAGTTTACCGGAAAAGGTAGAAGATGCTGATTAGAAAAATTTCATTTAATAGTCTCAGACAAGGGTAGCTAGATAAATGGCTCCACCATGAATCATAAAATAGTAGGTTATATATATATATATATATATATATAGGTATATATATATATATATATATATATATATATATATATACTCTGAATCTAAATAAGGCATCTTAAAAGATTGAGCTAGAATAACTAGTTGTCCCAGCTTGTCTTTCACAAGAAATTCTTCATGATACAGAAACTGAAGAGAGAATATAGGATGGTTCATTACGATCGGGGAAGTTTTAAATCAGATACACATATTGTAAATCAAACATTACTGATAACTATCCTTTTCATGCAAGCCATTTTATTTTGCTTAATCTGTTTTATACTAAATTTCTACTCCTTCGTACAAGAATAAGAAAGATTATACCTTTTTACTATGGTCCATTCCAATAGCCAGAAATGGTACATGAGCATAGAATTAGGAGTAACTTATTGGGGTCTGACTCCCAAATAACAAATAAACCATGACCACCAAGAATAACAACAAAATAAATTAAAGGAATCTAGTTTAAACTAAGTCTTGGAGACTACATTTTATCTCCCACTGCGTGAGAGTGGCATACATTGCTTGCTAAGTTGTCTGTGAAAACAAGCAGTTCAAATTCCATTAGAAATGTTTTCACGGGAGCTGGGAGGTGGCGCAGGAGGTAAGGTGCCTGCTGCCTAGCCTAGGACGGACCACGGTTCGATCCCCCGGTTCCCATATGGTCCCCCGTGCCTGCCAGGAGCGACTTCTGAGCGCATAGCCAGGAGTAACCCCTGAGTGTCACTGGGTGTGCCCCCCCCAAAAAAAAGAAATGTTTTCACTAACATGGATGTCTCAGATGTTTCAAAGAATGTAGAACTCAGATCAGAAAGATCAGTTAAATTATATGCATCTTAACTTTGTACTATTTCTCTGCTCCTGAAGCAGAATTTCTTAAGTTTTCACGTGAATCATTTACAGACATCTTTATGATAGATATAATCCTAAGTGGCCTTTACCTTACTACCACTTCTCCTCACTATATTAATGTACATTTTCAGGCACATTATGAAATGATAAGTGGAGTTGATATTTTCAGACTACAACTAGCTAATTAGAGAGTCACATACTCACTTTCATCACTCCGTGCTGAGAAAGTCAATTTTAGACTAACTAGAATTAAGAGTATGATCTGTTATCATGAATTTTTACAATTTTTACAGACACAACATATTCCTAATTTTTTGGGGGGCACATCCGGTGACACTCAGAGGTTGCTCAGAAATTATTCCTGGATTGGGGGGCCACATGGGACACCATGGGAATAGAACCTCTGTCCATCCTAGGCTAGCACTGGCAAGACAAATGCCTTACTGCTCCATGCCACTGCTATGGCTCCTATTTCTGATTTTTAACTTTAGAACATGTAGCAATCAGCACACATCTTTACTTTATTACTGGTGTAAATATCAGTTCTTTTGATGAATGAAGATTATAAATTATCTCTTAAAATATTACTAAATAAAATAGTTTTTGTAAGTTTTAATTTTGCACCAACACAGACATTCATTTGCTAGTAATATTACTATTATTACTAGTAATAAAACTTGGCTGCTAAATTAGGTATTAGACATTCAGTTCAATTGCATCTTTATTGTTTAATAATTTTACCATATGTATTAGTTTATGAGTAATCTTGTACAATTAATACAATAGTGCAAAAAAGTTTACGATCTCATAAATCACATAAAATTCCTACATTTTTTTTTGGTTTTTGGGTCACACCCAGCAACGCTCAGGGGTTACTCCTGGCTCCATGCTCAGAAATTGTTCCTGGCAGGCACGGGGAACCATATGGGGCACCGGGATTCGAACCAATGACCTTTTGCATGAAAGGCAAACGCCTTACCTCCACTTACCTCCATGCTATCTCCCAGGCCCCAATTCCTACATTTTATAAATAAACTTTGTTAAGGGGCTAGACTCCCAACATGCAAAGGTTTTGTGTGTGTGTGTGTGTGTGTGTGTGTTGTGTGTGTGTTGTGTGTGTGTGGTTTATAAAGTAGAACATGGAAATGGGAATTAAGGAAGTCATAGTTTACAGTATTTAAACTTAGTTTTGGATGAGTTGCCAGTTTTTATTTTCTCTTTTGTTTATCAAAATTGGGAAATGTGGAAGATTACAATGATAACTGTCAAGAACAGCTCTAGAGACTTTTTTTTGATTCAATGGTTTTCTAACCATTTTGTTTGTAAATCTAAGCATAAAATTAAAAAATAAAATATTACTTTTTGCAAAAGCATGGGTCATGTTATACAAAGTAAGTCATTATTGAGCAGAGAAGAAAAACAATTCTCAAATGCATAATATATTGAAACAAAGGACCAGAGACAAAAAAAAAACTGATGGAAGCAAAAGATTGAATCAGAATTCAGAACTATGTTTACAAGAGAATAAAAGGGAAGAAGAAAAGAAGGGGCAAACGCTTAATGAACTGTGATGGAAGAATATTGGTTCTTCATTATCAGTAGCAATATGGTAAGAAACACTTTGAAGAGGTATGAAATTGCATCTTTTTAAAAATAAATAAATTACTTTAAATATTATTTAACACAGTTTGCATAGTTAATTATAATGTGTTTGTTTCCAGGTGTGTTGGAGCTAAATCATTAAAAAAGAAAGAAGAGTGGGGCTTGAGTGACTGCACAAGCAGTAGGGCATTTGCCTTGCACGTCTAACCTAGGATGGGCCAACGTTTAATCCCCTGCCTCACACATGGCCCCCCAAGCCAGGAGTGATTTCTGAGCTGCATAGCCAGGAGTAAACCCTGAGTGTCACAGGGTGTGGCTCAAAAAGAAAAAGAAAAGAAAAGAAAAGAAAAAAAAGAAGGGAAAAGTAGGAAAAAGGACACAACAGCAAAACAACTTATGAAAATCATTGCATCACAGAATGAGGTCATTAAGTCATCAAGTCATCATTGGAAGGTTTAGTAAGATGTGACCAGTTGATCATTTTGTATTTTTTGTTTCTAAACATTAGGTGGCTTCACATACACAATGGCATCCAAATTGCTGTGTTTCTACAGTGATCACAATAACAAATATAAATAGCATTAACATGAAATGCAGCTGTGAGGTTCAGGAATTTCAAGAACTGCTACTAATACTACAACATTTAGGGCATGCTTTTGCTTGCAGGGCTTGGTTTATATCTCTTTTAAGAACAAAGTATAGCATGCTGGTCAAATACTGACGTGGCAACTGCATTTATGGGCATGTTTTCAGCTGCCAAAGCTTTCAGAAATACAAGATGGTGGGAGGAGGGTTGATGGGGAGGGCTGCATTCCAAAAAATCCTGGAGATGTCAGCCTAAATACTGGCATATCTGGAGTTTTGATCAGAATTGTGTCTCTGTGGAGAGTCATAAAAGAATGCTAAAGGTGCCAAAGCAAAGTGGCAATTGTGGGTGATGGTGCAGAAGGTATGTTTTTGTCAGGGTGGGACTTGGCTTGCTTTCTCCTCCAAAGAAGCTTTCAACTTGTGCCTAGCTTGGTTTACATCTCTTTTAAGAACAAGGTAGATATATGGAATTGACTGAATATAGACATGATAGCTCTGAAATTTTGCTTCTTAATTTTTTTTTGTATTTGGGCCACATCCAACAATGCTCAGGGGTTACTCCTAGCTCTGCACTCATAAATGGTTCCTGACAGGTTCAGGGGACCATATGAGATGCCAAGGATCGCACCTGAATCCATCCCAGGTCAGCCATGTGCAAGGCAAAGGCAATACTGCTGAGCTATTGCTCCAGCCCCAAAATTTTACTTCTCTTTTTTTTCAATATCTTTATTTAGCACTATGATTGTAAACATGTTTGTAGTTGTGTTTTAGTTCATATAAGAACAGCTCCCACATGGAAAAAATGCTCCTTGTCACTAATCATCAGGGAGATGCCAATCAAAACAATGATGATATACCACCTCATACCACAGAGACTGGTGCACACCACAAAGAAAGAGAATAATCAGTGCTGGCAGGGATGTGGAGAGAAAGGAACTCTTATCCACTGCTGGTGGGAATGCCGTCTAGTCCAACCTCTATGGAAAGCGATATGGAGATTCCTCCAAAATCTGGAAATTGAGCTCCCATTCGACCCAGCTATTCCACTCCTGTGGATATACCCCAAGAACACAAGAATACAATAGAAAAACCCCTTCCTCACACCTATATTTATTGCAGCACTATTCACAATAGCCAGGCTCTGGAAACAACCAAGATGCCCTTCAACTGACGAATGGCTAAAGAAACTGTGGTACATATACACAATGGAATATTATGCAGCTGACAGGAGAGATGAAGTCATGAACTTTTCCTATATATGAATGTACATGGAATCTATCATTCTGGGTGAAATAAGTCAGAGGGAGAGAGAGAGACGCAGAATAGTCTCACTCATCTATGGGTTTTAAGAAAAATAAAAGTCATTTTTGCAACAACCCTCAGAGACAATGAGAAATGTACTGGAACTTCCAGCTCACTCCATGAAGCTCACCACAAAAAGTGGTGAGTGTCGTTATAGAAATAACTACACAGAGAACTACCATAATCATGTGAATGAATGAGGGAACTGGAAAGCCTGTCTGGAGTACAGGAAGGGGTGAGGTGGGATGGAGGGAGATTTGGGACATTGGTGGTGGGAATGTTGCACTGGTGAAGGGGATGTTCTTTATATGACCTAAACCTAATCACAATCATATATGTAATCAAGATGTTTAAATAAAGAAAAAAAATGAAAAAAAGAATAGCTCCCATTTATCAGTGTAATATTTCCACCACCAATGCCCCCAACTCCCTCCTCCCTCACCCCTTGCAAAGTTTTACTTTTTAAATAGGATTCTTTTGCCTATATCTATGTCAGTATTGTATGTTTTCATTAATTGTGATGAAGTCCATTCTCACTGATGTAGTGTAATAGCTCACTGTTTTGTATTCATTATTGATCATTTTCCTAATGATCATTGGTGAAAAAAAATTGTATGTCTACTGCCCATATTTATATAATATTTTGTTTGTTCGGAGCCAAACAGTGGCATTCAGGAGTTATTCAGCCTTTGCACTCATAGATAACCTTTGGTGAAGTTTGGGAGACCATTTTTGATACTGGAGATTTAACACGGGTTAAACATGAGCAAGGCAAGAATCCAATCCTCTTTCTTAAGTCCCTCTATGCTGTTTTTGAGGTAATTTATGTTCATTTTCTCCCCCAAACTTTTATAATGGCTTTATTTTTGTTATTGTTATCAAGTTTTAGTAGTGCTTTAGATTACCTCAAATACTAACATTGCCAGATGAGGGGAGGCTAGTATTTTCTCCCAATCTTTGTGGTATATATTTATTTTGGTTACTGTTTATTTTATAGTAAAAAAACGTGGTTAACCTGATGCAGGTCCATTGTTTATTTCCTCATTCAATGGCATGGAATCATTGAGAATGCTTCTAGATTCAATATAATAAAGGGTTATATCTGTTTTTTCTTAATATAATGCATGTATTAAATCTTACATTGGGGTTCTTATCTAATTTAAATTTATTTTTGTTCATGGTGTAAGATAGCAGTGTCAATTGATAGTCTTATACAAATTTTCCCAACAGCATTTGTTGAGGAGGCTTTCCTTTTTCATAGTAACTTGATTGAATTTATACTGACTTCAAATATGAGTATTTGACTCCATTTTATTTATCTGACCCTGTCTTTACTCCAGTATTATAGTTTTTTATTATTATAGTTTTATAATATAATTTGAAGTGGCTAGGGGAAATGTTAATAGGTTCAAGATTTTTTTTTTGGTTTTTTGGGTCACACCCAGTGATGCTCAGGGGTTACTCCTGGCTATGCGCTCAGAAGTCGCTCCTGGCTTGGGGGACCATATGGGAAAATGGGGGATTGAATCGCGGTCCGTCATAGGCTAGAGCAGGCAAGGCAGGCACCTTACCTCCAACGCCACCACCCGGCCCCGGGTTCAAGATTTTTTAATAAAATTCTGAACACTTCTCAAAAAACTAAGAATTGATCTTCCATATTATCCAGTATTTTTACATCTTGGCATCTATACAAGGGCTACAAAATTCTATTTATAAGAGATATTGCACTCCTGTGTTTATTGCAGCACTATTCACTATAGTTAAAGTCTGGAAACCACAAAAGTGTCTAAGAATAAATGACTGGATAAATTACCAGTGAATATATATACATATATGCACAATGGAATACTACTAAGTTATTGAAAAGATAAAAATTATGCAAGTTGCCTCTACGTAGATAAAAGTAGAGTCTATTATGTTGAGTGAAGTCAGCTAGAAGGAGACAGTGAAAAAATGATGTCTCTAATATGCTATGCAATGATGAAGGATAAAAAGGAAATAACTAATGACTCAAGGCAATAGAATCTAATAACTAGTCTAAGAGTCTAAGATGTAAGGATAAAAAGGAGAAGGGAGAGTGGATACCGATAGACAATGGTGTAGAGAAGCAGAAACGTATGGGGGTTATGGTCTAGAACAGTGATAGTCATGGTTTTTAGTCAAATCTTATGATTGACTGCACTATAAAATAGAACATGGCAACTAAAAAATAAAAGATAAACAGAAAAGAAATTGAATTAACTATATTCTTTATAGTCTCTGAATTAATTTCTATTTAGAATAATGCTGCACTTAAATTAGCTATATGACTTTTTGTTTGTTTTTCTTAAAGTTAGACTCAAAATCTTCAACTTTCAGGTTATATAGCTTTAGAACTTAGTCCCCTTTACCCTAGTTCGGAGGTAAAGTTAAATATAATTTGGAGTGAATATCTTATATATTTTGGTAAATTGTTTATCTTATAAGGATACAGATAAAATTATCTTTTTTTGGGGGGTCACACCCGGCAGTGCTCAGGGGTTACTCCTGGCTCCATGCTCAGAAATTGCTCCTGGCAGGCACGGGGGACCATATGGGGCACCGGGATTCGAACCGATGACCTTTTTGCATGAAAGGCAAATGCCTTACCTCCATGCTATCTCCCGGGCCCCAGATAAAATTATCTTAAGGTGGTAGTTATATAATTTTATTTGATCTATTTATATTTTGTTTTATCTATTTATATTGAAATATACTATCCTTAGTTTGATAGATAAGGTCCATGAAGATAGGATTTACTTGTTCAATCCCCAATTTCAGCACCTAGAACAGCACCCACAATAGGTGCTAAATAAATGAACAAAGTCCCTTATAACTAGGAATAAGCATCTTAAAGAATAAATAAACCAGTTGTTGAGTGGTTTGATCATATGCATCAATAGCTGGCACATTTGATGACACTGTTAAATATTTTCTGAGGATTCAGTTTTAATGCCTAGGTTGTATGATGTCACCCACTATAAGAGTCCAAGTGTTTCTAGATGGTAGATTGTTTTACCATGCCTATCATTGTCAGTTTCAATAGAAGATTCATTACAGGATAACAAACTTTTACTCAATGGCAATGGTGGTTAAATCACAGTGGTGATTATTAAAAGTTCAACTCTCATGACATATGTGAGCAAAGATTTCAATATCAATCTAGAATGATCAAACAAAGTTCACAGTAAAAACCAAGAGTTATTTTAAATATTATTTTATTCATTATACTTATTAAAAACAACTTATGATAAATATAAAGTAAACAACCATGGTGAATATTTAAATGTTTGTATCAACCCATTGTTTTACAATTGTATCTTTTGAAGATGCCTAAATATTTTTCAATGCTTTTTCTCTGTTCTTTGAATAATAGACAATTTTTTTTCAGAATTGTCCTTGAATTATATTCCATAACTAAAGGCTCTGTTTATCCCATCTTATACCATTGTTTTCCTTTGCAAAGGCACCATGATTTTTCTAAAAAGTAAAGGGCACTATTTGCTTCAAACTTGCACTTAGTGATTTGGAACAAGTACCCTATGGTTAACTCACCTGATTTATTCCTTAATCTGAATGTCAATTTCCTTTATATGTGATAACTAAGTACCATAGCCAATGTCCAAAAGAAGCTCTTTTCCTGTAATTACATAGCATGACACAGCACCTTTTTTTTTCTTTTTTCTGTTTTGGGCCACACCTTGTGACACTCAGGGTTTACTCCTGGCTTGGGGGAACCATATTGGGACATTAGGGGATAGAACCACAGTCCACCCTAGGTTAGTGCATGCAAGGCAAATGCCCTACCTCTTGCGCCACCACTTAGGCTCCATCTTTTTTTTCCTTTTAGAAATAAATTTATCCTAGATATATGGTAATTGTTCCCATATAACATGCTACTAATCAAAGATCTTCTCCTCCTATTGCAAGTCAGCCCCTGAAGAGGTTGACTGATCGAGGGATAGAGGATGAGGTCTTTCCCCTCCAGCTCAGAGCATGCGTCTGCCACCCTGTTCAGCCAGTGGTTCTGAGGTAAAGAGGGTAAACAGCTCGCAGACAGTCAGGCTTGTGGAAATATTAGCTATATTTGATGAACAAGACTGAAGTTCCAAGCCTCAGCAACAGTTCCAGCCAAAAAAGACCCTACAGACCCTTGTTTTTATCCTCCAGAATCAGGGACCACCCAATGGTGAGATCAGATACCACCCAATGGTGGAAGCAGAATCAGGTACCACCCTAGGGTGGGGGCAGAATGCTAGGTCACACCCTAGGGTAGGGCACAATCAGGGTAGGGTCAGTAACATAATAATCCCATGAAATGTTTACATACACAACATCCCCCCATGCACCAATTATAACTTTCACAAGAAACAAGATAAAAGCAAGCTTATTGAGTGCTTACCTTGTGCCAAGCACTATGCTAGACCTTATTTAAATTGTTAAAGCAAACATTTGTAATTAATCAAAATATCTTAAAAAATTAAGTTAAATCTAGTAACTCTTCTTTAGTTTGATAGGTACAGGAAATAAACCACTTAGGACATGATACTTAAAGTTCTAAAAACATTGTACTAGAGTCATGATCTATTGAAATATGTTTCAGCTAAAGTTTTTAAGCTCCTCAAGTTTACTATCTGTGAAGAAACCTACAGGCCAGGAAATTATTTCTAAAGGGATCAGCTTAAAATATTTCAGATATTGAATTACTCAGTAACAATTTCATGACTTTCTTAACATAAAACCTTTATTTCAAGATAAAGTAATAAGAAAAGATAATATAGCATCACTTATTTGAAATAGAAGTTTTTAACAGATCACTAAATCATATCATAGTTGATAGATGTTCATGAAACTGAAATGCTGAAAATCCTAATGTATTGGAGGAATTAGAATCAGTTACAACCATATTTGAAAGACACATGTAGTGCATGTATGAGTATACAAGTGGTATGCATTCTCTAACAAAAAAAATCCCATCAAAGGTGCATGATGCTTTTTATCAAACCTTGCCAGCTGTGTTTATTTTCAATCTTATAGAGTATGGTGATTTTTATTGGTGTATGTTTATACAGAAATGTCATTTTATTTGCATACAACTTATTTATGAGAAGAATACATTTTTAGAGTCTTTGCCATATTTATGTCATCACCGTGAAAATATTCATTTCTTTTTATGGACTTATTTGACTTTGTTGTTTAGTTTTATGAGAGTCTTATAAATTTTCGATACTATTTGTTGGGTAGATATATGGTAAGTACTTTCTCTCACTAGGGTATGATTTTGTTGTAGATATTTTTTGACAGTGAAGAAATTTATAATTTGATGTACTCCAAATTTATTTAATTTTTTTAAATCAATGACATCAAATCATTGAAAAAACAAGCCTCCATAGTAAGAGAGTTTTGTCAATGTTTTAAACAAAGTACTATGTGTTTGAGTTTGAGGACCAGATTGGTTTCAATGGTTTTTTGGGTTTTGTTGTTGTTGTTGTTGTTGTTGTTGTTTTTATAATTTTTATTTTGACCAAAGTGAATTACAAATCTTTCACAGTGATATTTTAGGTATGTAGTGACATTGAATCAGGGGTATTCCTACCACCAATATTGTCCTCCCTCCATCACTGTTCCCAGCATGCATCCCATATCCCCCTCCTTTACCTCCTGGGCTGCTAGTATAAGTGGTCCCCTCTGTGTCTAGCATTTTGTAGATTGAGTCTCATTTTGTTGTATTTGGCTTTGGATTTGATGTTTAAGTCTGATCATTTTTTATTTCTACTTAATGTTCATATGACTATTTGGTCTTGGTACCCTCCATTATTTCCCCCTCAATTTGTGAGGCAGAACAATATAATTCAAGTTATGTGGTTCTGTTTGAAGGAAAGGAGAAAAATGGGGCAAAAATCAACCAAGCAAAAATGGGAGGAGTCTTTCTAGAGGCTATAAATGTCAATTTAAGAGAAGAAAGGGAGAGAAAAAGAAAAACATAATAACAATACAAAAAAGATCAAACAAAAAACCCTAAAAGAATCACAGCAATAAAGAAAACCAAACAATAACCATGGTCCCAAAATAAAAACAAAACAAAGCACAAAAAATAAAAACAAACAAACAGCAACAATAACAAAATTTTTAATTTGTGCTCTTTTTTTTGATAGGCACAGTAAATATTTGGGGAGATTAGAAAGGGAATTCCCTTGGTCTAAGAGATACAAGGTTGGTTTTTATTTTAGCGGGTATTATATCAATGATATAATTGTATTATTTCTTGTTTGCTTTCTTTGGTTACCTTTCTAGTTTCTTTAAATGTGTAGTTAGGTTATTTATTTGTACCATTTATTTCCTTAAAATTTTTTGCAGCAGTATTAGATACTTTTATCTTAGAACAATTTTTCTCTGTCCCATATATTCTGGGAAATTCAGTTGTTTCTAGGAATCTTTCAATACATAAAAATTTCTTGCTGAATCCTTGGTTTAGTTCCAAAATAAGTTATTTTTCCATCTTCCTTTTTATGACTTATTTCTATTTTCAACTTACTATGTTATAAGATTTCAGTGTCATTTTTACTTTATTTTTGACTTGACTATACATTTTAATGCAAAGCTGATATAGAATAATAAAATTATTTACCTGCTTTTATTCACTTCTTGGGATGTAAATCATAGCCTCATTAACTAAACTATTTTGTTGGTGTATTTTTATCATCCAATATGTTGGCTACTCTCTCTAGTCTGTAAAGCTTGATTTACTATGCCGTAAGCATTATGGAATTTTTCCTTTGATCATGCTGTTCTTAGTATTCTATCTTTGTCTTTGTTGTTTTTTCTTCATTTATTTACATTGTGCATCAGACTTCTTATATTTGCGCATATTTTTCTTGGAACTTTGTGTGCTTCTTGGATCTGAGTATATTAACAAATCTTAGCTCGTGAACATTGTCATATATAAATTAGTTGATATATAGATCTTCCCATTCTCTTTTCCTCCTTCTCAGAAAGAAGTGTAATATAAACTATTTAAAATCTTAAATTATACTATTATCCCTGATATTGTTTTGTTCATTATTCTCTCCTTTATTGGTGGTTTTATGGATCATCCTTCAACACAGATTGTTTCAATTTTCTGTCAGTCTCCTGAAAGAATTTATCAATACTTTTTAGTTTTCTCAATATGGTTATCCATTTGCTTAATTCTGACTGCTGTATCATCAAATTTTATACATTTTCATTATTAGAGGTTTGCTCTATTGATTTGTGGCTGGTGAAAGATGTGACACTACCAGAAGGAGTAAGGTTCCATGGGTATTTATGTGAGCCTAGACAAGTGAGGGGCAGATTTGAAAAGAGAGTCTATAAATACACAGATCACCCAAGGAAATACCTAGGTAATTTATAGATAAATGTGAGTGGTCTGTGTGCACCTGCACATTAAGGACATTTAATATCACTAGTATGCAATAATATTGTTAAATCACACCCGTGTTCCACTTTTTCTACCCTTAGTGGAAAATAGCCCTGCCCACTAGATTTCTCAATAGTTACAGAACCCAGGTTGAAGCAAAGAACTGCTTTTCTGCAGAAAAGGAAATTCAGTTCTAAGTCACAAACTTTTTAGTTTTATTTTCTTTCTTTACAGAGGTGTTCAGGAAAAGATAAAGATTGAAAATTGAAAAAAAAAGGTTTATTTGGACAATAAGGATGGGGGTGAGATTTGCTCAAGAAAGACCACAGGCTTCTTTAAAGTGTAAAACACGAAGATGCAAGCTTATTCCAAAAAGCAATATGGGAACCGGTTCCACAGTAGGAAGAAATGTGTCCTTAAGCAAACATAGGCCAAAAAAACCTAGAATAAGCAAGTACAAGTGGAAGAAGAGAAGTGGGAATACATTAATTTTCAGTTTTCTTCTCTTGACAATATTTTGTCCATTTGCTTTACCCATTGCTTTAACCTCAGGCTATGCTTACTCTTCAGCTGTCCTGGGTAATCTAGAAAAGATGTTTATTGTTCTCTATTGTACACTTCCTTCTCAGGACCACTCACAAAACAACTTGATCACTTCTGTTATTTTGTTGCATCTTAGACCTGGTGTGATTCACAGGCCCCCTTTTTCTTATTTCTTGACAAACTTTAAACTCAGTATTTAATGATGGTAGTATTTGAGAGGTGAGTTAAGAACAGAAGATATTAATTCAACCAAATATATTAATTCAGCTTATAAATATAATTGCCCATTTTTATACTATGAATTTAGCTTTCTGGAACCCATTCAGTATCTACTTAAATAGTTTTTTTTTATCACATGTTAATGCAAACAATCCATACAGTAACTGCTACATTTATTTGGAGACAGGCTGATATTCTTGGCGTATAAAATGAGATAAAATTATTTTTAGGAAAACAAATATGCTATATAAAGATCTATCCAAGAATTTCAGGTGATCTTATTTCAAACTATAGTTACCATATTTGCCAGTGTATAAGACAACTTTTGAAACCAAAAAAGGTCAACCGAAAATCGGGAGTCATCTTATACGGCCGAGTATATCCCTAAAAACATCTCGATATGCCACTAAGCAAAAATCATCTGGATATTGCCAAGAAACGAATTTTCCAACTTGATCCTGCACCAATCACTGCAAGGCTGCTCGGACCGCCTCTCTAACTCGGCCAATCCAAGCAGGTTTTCGATGCATGCAAATTAGACAATGTTCTGTACCCGAATCTACACTGTCAAAAGCCTGCTCAAATGGGCCAGAGTCAGAGAGGAAATCTATTACAGTATACCCCTTGAACCTTTGCTTGTTGTGATTGGCTCACTGTGTTACATACAGTTGCAGTACAGGAACGTTCTGTCTTATACAGTGAATATAGGCCTAAGCCTTTGTTTTAACTGTAAAATTAGGGAGTCGTCTTATACGCTGGCAAATACGGTATAATATTTGTTATGGGATTAAGAGCTAAATTTCTAAAGCTATCTGGTTTCGGTACTATCTGTTTGGTACCACTCATAATATGTTAAGGTAATCTACTTTCTAAACACATTATTTCCCAGTTTATTCTAAAATGAGAGAGGAAAAATTCAATTATTCTACAGCTAGTTATGTGACAGGAAAGTGGATTTTGCGAACTTAAAAGAGATATATAGCTCACTTCACAGCTTCCACACCATATGTCATTTCTCCCTTGCTGTTCTGCCTGGGGAGGCCTATGCTCCAGTTGTGAAACCCAAGACACACCCTGAGGGACTCAAAATACAGATGCCAGTCTCTTTTTCCATGGTGATTGTCTAGGACTTTGACCAAAGCATGCCTCACAGCCCCTGCTTTATATAGCAGTTTTCCCTGGCTGCCCTACACTAGAAGCCCCTATGTCATAAAAACAGAATTAGCAAGTGCAAGATCATCTCAGTGATATTTAATATAGAAAACTGGGCATTACCAGCAAAGAAATGCAAGATATCTCATTATCTATTTTATAAGTATATTGTAAAACTTATAGTAATTAAGATTGCCTGATATTGAATAAAAATAGCCTCTCTGGCTAATAGATCTAATACTCAATGACAAAACCTCTATATACTTATATAAAAATTAATTTTTGATAAAGGAATTAAGAACATGGAATGGAGCAAATATAGCATCTTCAAAAAATGGTGCCGGGGAAAGTTAACTATATGTAAAATATAAAAACTTGATTCATATCTTATGCTCTACATGAAATTTAATTCAAAGTGGATCAAAAACCTAGAGATCTGATCAGAAACTATAAAGTACATTGAAGAGAACATAGGCAGAACACTTGAAGACTTAGGCCTTAAATGCATTTTCAATAATTTGATAGGACTGGCAAAAGCCACAAAGTCAAAAATAAACAAATGAAACTGCATTTAATTAAAGAATTTCTTCATGGCAAAAGGAATATGGGCAAAACCTAAAATAGGGGAAAATATTCACCTTCATTACTTCAGATAAGGGCTTAATATCCAGGATATATAAAGTATTAACAAAGATCAACAAAAATAAAAAATCCTATCAATAACTGGAGAGGGTAACTTAACAATAACTTTTTAGAGGGAGACAATTGAATTGCCAATAGTCACATGAAAAGGTGCTTAGGATCAGTTTCATTAGAGAAATTCATAGAAGGACAACAGTGAGATGTCATATCTCACAAGTGAGAATGGCACATAACAAAAATAGTAGGAAGATCTATATTAGTGGTAATGTGGTGACACAGGATCATTCACACATTGCTAGGGGTATGCTAGCTTGTTCAATTCCATTGTAAAATAATATAAAGAGTATTCAGGAAACTTAAAATTGAGTTGCCATATAACCTAGCAATTGCACTTTTGGGGTAATTCCAGAACTTAAAAATATTAATTCAAAAGGAGATATATGCAATACTCATTGCATCACTAAGTAGAATAGCTAATATATGTAATCAAGGAGGTGTCCAGTGACAGATGAATAGAATATGAAGATGTGGTGTATATATGCATAATGTAATATTATGCAGTTGCAAGGAAGGGTGAAATATTGTAATTTTCTACAACCATCTTGGAGCTAGAAAAGATGAATGAAGTAAACCAGAAGAAATATAAACACGGGATAATCTCACTTATCCGTGGTATATAAAAGAATTGTATTAGTAAATGTAGCACAGTGAAGGGGAAATGCCCAGGTCACCCTTGATCCCAGGGACTTGGGAAGGAGAGACAGAAAAGAAAAAAGCAAAGAGGGAAGAAGATAAAAGGGAAGAAGATAAGAAAGTAATGGGGGAAATAGAGTTTTGAACTTTTGTTATATTGGGGATAAAAAATGTGGGATATCTATATTCCAAATAATAAATAAACTAAATCTAAAGATGCAACAATACTAAAAATATGATATTTAAGATGAAACCACTATGCTTTAATGTGCCTATTTAGGTAAAGGGCAGGGGGTGGGGTGGTTGTTTGGGGAGTGGGAGATGAGGTGAAGGGAGTTGACATTGGTGGTAAAATTAGGATTGAAATAATATAAGCCTAACTCAACTATCAATAAGTTTGTAAAAGTGGTTCTTTAATTAAATTAAAAAACAAATAATGAACAAGATTCAGCAACGCTGAAATCATGAGACCCAAACTATAACAATCAAAGTTAAAAATGTTCCTGTCAAAATGACAGGCTGGTGGGAGAGATATCAGGGAATATATGGGACATTGGTAGAGGAAAACAGACACTGGTGGGATTGTTGCTGAATTGTTGTATATCTAAATCAGATTATGAATACTTTTATAAATCAAGGTGCTTTACTAAAAATAGCAATTAGTAATTTTTTTACTTTGCTACTCAGATATATTTGTGGTCGTTCTCATTTTTATTTTTTAATTTCTTTATTTAAACACCTCAATTACAACATAATTGTAGTTGGGTTTCAATCATAACAAGAACACCCTCCTTCACCATGAAACCTTCCATTTTCAATGCCCTCATTTCTTCCCTCCCCACTTCTCTCCTGTATTTGAGACAGGCTTTCTACATCTCTCACTCACTGACATTGTAATGATAGTTCTCAGCGTAGTTACTTTTCTAAATGCACTCACCACTTGAGGTTCATATCTTGAGCCAGTCCTTCTGGCCCTCAACTCTGAGAATTATTTCAATGTCTTTAACTTTTCTTCAGACCCATAGATGAGTGAGACTATTCTGTGTCTTTTTCTCTCCCTTTGACTAATTTCACTCAACATAATAGATTCAATATACATCCATGTATAGGAAAATTTCATGACGTTATCTCTCCTGATGGCTGCATAATATTAGATTGAGTACATGCATCATAGTTTCTTTAACCATTCATCTGTTGAAGGGCATCTTGGTTGTTTCCAGTCTGGCTACTGAAAGTAGTGCTGTGTTGAATATAGGTGTGCATAAGGGAATTTTGTATTGGATATTTGTGTTCCTAGGGTATATCCCTAGAATAGTATAGCTGGGTCAAATGGGAGCTCAATTTCCAGTTTTTTGAGGAATCTCCATATTGTTTTACGTAAGGGGTGGACTAGACAGCATTCCAACCAGCAGTAAATGAGGCTTCCTTACTGTGGGTGAGATGGTACCTCATTGTTGTTTTGAGTTGCATCTTCCTGATGATTAGTGAAGTGGAGCATTTTTTTTTCATGTGCCTTTTGGCCATTTGTATTTCTTCTTTGAGAAATTGTTCATTTATTCTCCCCATTTTTGATGGGATTAGATGCTTATTTTCTTCTTAAGTTCTGTCAGTACCTTATATATCTTAGATATTAGCCCCTTACCTGATGGGTATTGGAGTGAATAGCTTCTCCCATTCTGTGGGTGGCTTTTGTATCCTAGGCATTAATTCCTTTGAGGTGCAAAAGCTTCTCAGCTTAATATAGTTCCATTTGTGTGTTTCTACTTCAACTTGTTTCTTGAAGCCATTTCTTTTTTGAAGATGCCTTTTGTTTCAATGTCCTGGAGCGTTTTACCTATGTGTTGTTCTATATACCTTATGGTTTCAGGTCTGATATCAAGGTCTTTAATCCATTTGCATTTGACCTTGATGCATGGTGTTAGCTGGAGGTCTGAGTTCATTTTTTTTTTTTTTTGTAAGTGGTTGACCAGTTGTACCAACACCATTTTTGAAGAGGCTTTCCTTGCTCCACTTTACATTTCTTGCCCTTTTTTAAAGATTAATTGATTGTATATTTGCGGAGCATTCTCGGAATACTCCAGTGTATTCCACTGATCTGAGGGTCTGTCTTTATTCCAATACCATGCTGTTTAAATGACTGTTTCTTTTTTTACAATTTAAAGCTGGGAAAAGTGATGCCTCCCAATTTCCTTTTCCCAAGGGTTTCTCTAGCTATTTTTGGGTGTATATTATTTCAGATGAATTTCAGGAGTGTTTGATCCACTTCTTTTAAGAATGTTATAGGTATCCTTAGAGGAATTTTATTAAATCTGTACAATGCCTTGGGGAATATTGCTGTTTTAATTACAATTTTTAAATTAAAAATGTATTGTTAAAGATAAGGTAACATTTTTATAATAGTTTAATACTTATGGTCTTGATGTTTAGTTATTAAAATTGATGCCATATAAGTGTATAATACATACCACTAATATCCTGATGTCGCCTCTAGTCCACCTCTTCATTTTCTTCTCCACCAGTTTGGTAATCTCAACTTTGTAATCCATGACTAACAACTTTATCTTATTTTTTAAAATTTTCTGTTCTTTTGTTTTGCTTTTTGTTTTTGTTTTGTTTTTGGGTCACACCCGGCAGTGCTCAGGGGTTACTCCTGGCTCCATGCTCAGAAATTGCTCCTGGCAGGCATGGGGGACAATATGGGGCACCGGGATTCGAACCGATAACCTTTTGCATGAAAGGCAAACACCTTACCTCCATGCTATCTCCCTTTATGTGAGATTATCTGGTCTTTTCCTTCTATTTTATTTAGTTTGATATGTTATCCTCCAGTATATTTTATTTAATATGATACTTTACACTTTATTTCACTTACATAATACCTCCAGTTCTGCTCAAATGGTAATCATCTCTTCTTACAAGTATAACAATCCAGTGTGTAGGTATGTCATAGCTTCTCTACCCTTTACACTCTCGTGGGACATTTGGTTTACTATGTGCAAGATATTATAGGCCCTGAAATATAAGTTCTTAAGTGAACATAAGTATGATCATTGCATTTATGGTTTTGTTTTCATGGTTAGTTGCCAAAAAGTGGGATTCCTGGGTTATATGTAAGGTCTTGTCTTCATTTTCTAAGAAGCCAATGTTTTATACCTAAAGGCTAACCTGGACAATGTCCTTACAAGAGTAAAAAAGGACTCCTTTTTAATCACATTCTTACCAAAACTGGCTGTTTTTAGTCTTTTTGATTTATAACACTATTTTCTGCTCTAGCCTGGTATACATAGATGTGAAGATGTTTACAAAATTTGCATTATTAATAAAGCAGAAATAAATTTGTGGCAGTGAGGCTATATTTAAATCAGTCTTGTTATTTATCTCAAGTGCGCATTAGGGACAATTGAAAATATTTACTTTGTTGTAGGAAATCAAAATTTGACCTATGTTCAGCCATTAATGTTATATGCTGGGAAGAACATATCTAAAATAAGCTTAGAAAAAACTGGAGGCATGGCTAGTAAAAATAGTTTTCTCCAATAGAGGAGTTGATTCAAAATATTTAAATTAATAGGAGAAGAAGGAAAAGTAAATTTGTTGGATCAATAACACATCTTTGTTTTAATTGCTTTGGTTAAGCATTGTGGTTACAAAATTGTTCATTTTTGGGTTTTAGTCATACACCATCCTTTATCAGTGCTACTGATGTTTCCTGTTTCCCTCCCATCTCACACCTCTCTACGCCTGCCTTGTTCTAAGGCAGGCAAATTGCTTCTCTCTGTGTGTGTGTGTCTCTCTGTCTCTTTCTAACTCTTTCCTTTTGACATTGTGGTTTGCACAATTGACAATTGAGGGGTGTCTTACCTGTGAGTTTCTCCACTTTCAGCCCCTTGTTCTTGTTTGAAGCGATTAATTTCAACTCTTATTGTCCTAGTAGAAACTTCTCTATTCTAATTACACTCACCACTCTTTGTGGCAAGCTTTTTATCTTGGGATAGACCTCCTGACCTTTGCTCTATTGTCTCTGGTATTATTACCATACTATCTCTTACATTCCACATATATTATTTTATCATCCATTTCCTTCTGGTTCACTTCACTCAGCATAATAGTCTCCATGTCTATCAATGCATAAGCACTTTCATGATTTCATTTTTCCTAACAGCTGCATAGTATTCCATTGTATAGATGTACTACCATTTCTCATTTGTTTTGGGGTATCTGGATTGCTTCCAGATTATATTTATTGTAGATAATTCTGTGCTGAACATAAAAGTGCAGAGGACATTTTTATATTGTATTTTTTGTGTTCCTGAGGCATATCCCTAGAGATGGTATCACTGGGTCATATGGAAGCTCAATTCTGAAGAATTTTTTATTTCATTTTCAGTGAAAGTAGACAGATTTCACCTGAATCCAAGTGAACTGAATAAGACTAAAAAGGTTCCATTTTTAAAGACATTATTTTGTTTTATTTTTAATATTTTTATTTAAACACCTTCCTTGGTTACAAACATGATTGTGGTTGAGTTTCAGTCATATAAGATGACACCCCCCCATCACCAGTGCAACATTCCCACCACCAATATCCCAAATATCCTTCCTCCCCTCCCCTCCCCACCCCCACCTGTACTGTAGACAGGCTTTCTATTTTCCTCATACACTCTCATTGTTAGGATAGTTTGCAATGTAGTTATTTCTCGAACAAAACTCATCATTCTTTGTAGTGAGGTTCATGAGGTGGGCTGTAATGTCTAGCCCTCCTCTCTTTTAAAGACAATATTTTAAAGACAATAGCAATAATATAGATGTTTTATTTTCTGTTTGCTTCACTGACATTTTTAATAAAACAAAGTCATTATTGTGATTTTATTTTAGAGGTTAAGGAACTTTAATGTGATTTGTCCAACTTCTCAGAGACAAGAGTCGGAACAGGTATTTATTAATATAGTCTTGTTTCATACATAATAAAATTTCTAAACTAGGCAAATACAGTAAATTGAATGAAATGATACTATTTGTGGGTTTTAAATATCTGAAAACATAATGAATTTGCTTATAAATGTTTCATCTACTTTGTATTTAAAGATCTCTCAAACTGAATTTTAGAATTACAATTTTAAAATAAAATAGTCAATTACATATATACATTTTATTAAAATTAAGTGTATATGAATGGATATATATCTTAATAATGACCACCGGGGCTATTCCTAGAGGCACTGAGGTAGGAAGATGCAATTGAACTCATGACCTTGCTTATGCTAGATAAGTTCTCTATTACTTGAGCTATCTTCTCAAGCCTGAAATAAAGTACTTTTAAAAACCAGAATAATTGCGATAGCATTATAGTCAGGGATTATATAAAGAATATTTATGCACCTTTTTAGCACAAGCACCAGTCAAGAAAAAAAAAGGACACTGGCCAATAAAAATGGAAGATGATCTAAATGGAATAGGCTGGATATCCTGGGGACAAAATTCTGTCAGCTGTTTCAGCTCTGCCTTAACACCACACACATGGTCAAGTTCTAAATTCAGTTCACACTTTTAAATTAATGAATTCATGACTTAAAAAATGAAGTTATGGGAGAAATACTCTTCTGACATCTGTTAATTGAAAGTGAGAAAACTGATGGTAGTACTTGCAAGAAAAACCTGGGAAAATAATTCACAAACTATGCCTCATCCTGGTTCTTATTTCCCAAAGTTAATAGTTCAAAGTTTTCATAAACTACTATAATCATCAAAACAGTATTCAGTATTATTTACTCAAAAATTGCATGCAGATGGTCCAAGTTGGTTGTGAAATTATGAATTACTTAGATATCTTTTATGAACCTTTTAAGTGCTTCTACTGAAACATTTAAACATTTAAAGCTGATGGCTCCTTTTTTGTTTTGTTTTGTTTTGTTTTGATTTTGCTTAGAAAACCAGCAACAAGGGCCCGGAGAGATAGCACAGCGGTGTTTGCCTTGCAAGCAGTCAATCCAGGACCTAAGGTGGTTGGTTTGAATCCCAGTGTTCCATATGGTCCCCCGTGCCTGCCAGGAGCTACTTCTGAGCAGATAGTAGCCAGGAGTAACTCCCGGGCGCTGCCGGGTGTGGCCCCCCCCCAAAAAAAAAACCCAAAAAAAACCCCAAAAAG